>BLKR01008049.1:0-27018 GCA_011170035.1 Teleogryllus occipitalis
TCGGTATCAAGGGCCTACAAAACATGGATTCTAGCTACACAACGTGTTAGAGGATTTTTTTCTAAATTACTAACTGGATTTATTCATTTTTTGTTACTGGGGGCCCCCACCGTGTTTCTTAGCCGAAAATTCGCTGTATTTAGCGCAGCACTACTTCACTTTCCACTGCGTAAGCGGTAGCCAGAAAGTAAAATCATCGATGTAAGAGTAAAGCGAGGTGATATCTGTGGATTAGACCATCTACTGAAAGCCAATGTAATACATGTAAAACACAGTCATTGAACGAAAAAGAGAAGTCAAGGAAAGCAAGATCACCAGATGAAACAAATACTTAAAAAGTAATTTACAAAGTCTTAAAGATGAATCAACACCCAAAACCATGACTTAAATAATATGCAGAAATAATAAGCAGTTACAGAAACGAAACCGATACTAAAATTAGTGGAAAATAATAAATCAGTTGGTCCTGGAGTATACCTGCGGAACTATACAAAAATTCGCCAGATGTACTTGTAGAATATTTTACAGAAATGCCTAAATGGAGAACTCATACCAGAAAAATGGAAAATTTTATATATAAGTTAAATTTATAAAAAGTAAATATGAAAGAATGCACAAATTACAGGGGAATTAATGTTACATCTACTGCGAGTAGACTGTATAGATGAGTTTTACGAAAGAAAATTGTAGAACAGATAAAAGAACCAGAGGAAAAATGTGGTTTATAGCAGAACATTCTTGTGTGGGTAAAAAGGTTTCTCAAAAACAATTAATGGAAAAGACATTAGCTTCTGGAATTCAACTCCATCTGCTTTACGCAGATTAAAAGAAAGCTTATGACAGTGTGCCAGTGAAGAAACTTTGAGAGGCAATGGCTGAAAATGACATCCACTTAACATACGTAAGTGCTATTAAATGCTTTTATGTGGGAAATTTGTGAAAAAAAGCGGAGAAAATGATTTTTAAGAATTCTTTTCTGTGAATGAAGGGAAAGACAGGATTGGTGCTGGACACTCACTTTCTACAAAATATATTTAAAGGCAGCCTTAAGAAATTGGTTAAAAAAGTGTAGACAAATGAGAGTCCTAGTCGGATCAGAAAATATTTTAATTTACTGTTCACTGTCGACTGGGTTGTACTTGCGGAAGACGAAGAAGGTACTACCTTTATGTCAAGAAAGCTCGTGGAAGAGTCTAAAGAATTGGGCCTAGAAATCAACATGGAAAATTGAATATATGGCTGTTCGATGTGATGACAAAATCTAAACATTGATGGGAACATAATAAAGAATACTACTAAATACATATATCTTGGAGAGATATTAACACAAGAAAATAGAGATGATTGTGATATCACACAAAAAATAACAAAAGAGCGAACTACAGTTTCTAACTTAAATTCTATGTAATGAAGCTGAAACATAAGAAAAGAAACGAAGAAGGATATAGGTAAATCCCTGATTGAAATTTGTATAATAAATGGAGCGGAAGTCTGGATTTTAAGAAAAAACATGAAAAACAGAATAAATGCGGTAGCAAATAGTTTTTTGAAGGTGATGATTCAAAGTTATCATACAAGATCGAGCAAGAACAGACGTGATAAAAGATAGAGTAAATATAAAGGAATGGTCAGATTGAAAGCTGCAACTGTTATGGTACAGGCATCTAAGGAGAATATCGCATGAAAGTCTACCTCTGAAGGTTTGGTAATGAATTCCAACAAAAAGAAAAAAAAGAGAGAGACCACGCTTAAAATGGAAATATCAGATATTTGAATCCATGGGGCGAGAAACACGGTTGAAGAAGCGTGGAGAGACAAGAAAATATGGCCAAAGAATTTGCGATAGACCGCATAAGCTGAAAAGTATCGTTGCTATATATAAAGATTTCCCATTGCACTTATGAATATAATTCAAAACCTTGAAAGATTATATCATTCGTTCAAAGTGGGCTCGTAGGCATTCGCGGCCGGAGGCATTTGGTACTTGGCTGTCCGGGACGAGCAGCGTTACTCTCGGTCGGGCTGAAAATTCTTACATCATGTTGCGGACTTCTTCTCAGCTGTACTGATGTTTGAGCAGGATAGCTCAGAATTCGTTCAAGGATCAATAAACATTTAGGAAAAACGGGCAGTTATTGTCTGTATCTAAATTAAACTTAAATGTTTAATGTTTCTGCCGTGTAATTCGGGGCGTGTGTGGCAGACTACTCCGTGACGGCGAAGTCGCGGATCGCCATCGTGACGGCGGGCGTGCGGCAGCAGAAGGACGAGACGCGGCTGTCGCTGGTGCAACGGAACGCCGACGTCATGAAGAGCATCATCCCGCAGCTCGTCAAGTACAGCCCCGACTGCGTGCTGCTGATCGTCTCCAACCCGGGTGAGTGCACATACGACACTCCTTTCAGAATTGCATTTCAAATTCAGTGACGGCTCCTGGGGGTAGGCAAGGGATTCCAGCGCTTACATTGAAGGATATGAACAGTTTAAATATATTTCACTCATAGAACATTTTAAATGACTCATGGTTTATGTAAGTAGAGAACGAGCCATTGCAGGTAAAAAACAGCGTGTTCCTCAAAAAATTAGTAATAGGTATTTTTTCGAAGCTTTGGCCTCAAAAGCTTGGATTCCTGTAAAAAAAGTGCTCCAATTTCTCGTTTTCTCACGTTCTGCATATCACAGAAACTTTTTGAGCATTTCCAAGACTCGAAGTGTCGTTGTAGACGCGCCAGGCCATCAGCTTCATTTGTGAACAGCGAGTGCATTGCAATTCTGATGACTGGCTAGCTGTCGTTCTTTCAGTGTAAAATCTGGCGCAACACAAGACTGTCGTAATTTGTACTCTTATTTCCGAAAAATTACAGAATTTACGTTTTTCGCCGTTTGTATAAAAAATGTAGTTTTTTTGTTCGGCAATATTTATAACTATGTTTTGGTTATGTGCATTTTTGATTTATTCTCGTTTGTACTGAACTGATTCTTATTTGTAGATTTTAACATTGGAAAAACTTCGTGAATGCGGAATAGAAATTCATGGATGTAATTATTCAAGCCATTTTCATTTGTAAAAATATCAGATTTACTTAATGATGTGTGTTGATTAACTGGAGTCTTAAATTTACTTTCATTCACGAAATAGTTCATACCAAACGTACAATAAAAATTATCAGATGCATTCGAAAGTACTTGTGGTATTACCAGTGACAATTCTACTCATGGAATTAACATCATTAGCAATTTTTGGGACATATTTCGTTTGTCCCAATCAGGCTAGTAAATTTAAAATAAATATCGATTCTTCTATCCGATTTTTCTTCACGGATTGACCAATTATAAATTGTAATTCAGCAGCAGGAGGAGGTGGTGTAGTAGTCGGTCGTGATTGAACTGATGAGACATGAAATCCAATGAAACATTAATATAATTACTATTAAACATTATAAAACTAATTAATTAATATTGATCATACTTTTCTTCGTGTAAGGCTCACTAAATACAACTCGTGCATTAGAAATTTCCAGATAGACTTCCGGGTCGTGAATTTATCGGATGCTCCCAATGCCCTTGTGGCAATTGTTCTACTTTTATTCTGCCACGAAACATTCCCGTGGAGCGAGCCCTGGGGGCGGCGGGTGCGTGTTGCAGTGGACATCATGACGTACGTGGCGTGGAAGCTGAGCGGGCTGCCGCGGAACCGCGTCATCGGCTCGGGCACGTGCCTGGACTCGTCGCGGTTCCGCGTGTTCATCGCCGAGCGCCTCAACGTGGCGCCGGACAGCGTGCACGGCTGGATCATCGGCGAGCACGGCGACAGCAGCGGTAAGTGCACGCGCTTCTCACAACTTCAAATACCTTCAAGTATCATGCCAGATGTGGGTTAGTAGAGGTAGTAATGCTTCCATTGCGTGCGATCCTTGCTAATCCCCCGAAGACGATATTCAAAGAAGTACGATGCCAGCCTGTGAATTGTGAGGTGATATGAGATCGTGATACAATAAAATCTGTCTAAGTCGGCATTGATTGAGACAAAAAGTTCCGGTTTAGGGAGGTTTCCGTTTTATGCAGGGTTCTCCGTTTTATGGCAAATGTAATATTGATATTTTCGTTTTGAAACTAGAAAGTTATATGACTTAATTATAATTAATATTAAAATAACTTATTTACGATTATTTATTGGTGGATCGAAATTGCCAATAAATGAATATTAAACGCTCTTCATTGACACATTCTGAGATTATCTTGCTTCTATAAGTTTCACCTTTCCATCTAAGGTTAGAATTGAGTTTTTTCAGCCATTGTTAATCAGGTTCAGAAAAAATACACACTACGTAATGGCCTAGTAGCTGCAGTCGAACTACTTGCTGACTCTTTCAACACAAAATATGTAACAGCCTAGAGTACTATGATTTTCTGGTGCCCTTGCATGGCATTGTGTCTCCGAGGGGTTATAATTTTCAACGAGGGCAGGGAGATGTGTGAAAAGAAGCCATTTCCGTTCACCTTCCCACGCTCAGAGAGTTGGAAGGGAGAGAATTCCCTTATGGCCTAAGCTTATGAGAGACAAGCGACCCCAAGGTCGAATTCTACGCGGGCAATTGAAGCCCTTTACACTATGTGGTTGCCATGACTAAATCGCCTGTCACAGGGTTAGGGAATTTATAACAGACTTGCAGATGGATTCATTTCAAAAAGAATATCTCGCCTCCCTCTGCTAATTCACAGGAATTCTGTTTCATAAAGGAATTGCCCCCCCCCATAGGACCTGAAAAATGTTTTTTTTCGCGTTGGACTGGTTCCGTTTTATGCTGTGTAAAATGCCATTTAACATCAGGGGCCGGGGAAATTTTCCGGTTAAGACAGGTTTCTGGCTTGTATAGGTTCCGGTTTAGACAGATTTTACTATATTTTGGAACCGTCACAGAATTCTTCTGTATGACCGAGGGAAACCATGAAAACCCCCGTCAGGATGGCCGACTCGAAGGGCCGGGCCTCCCGACTGCGAAGTCAGTGCCCTGAGCCATTTCGCTCGGTTGATGTGGATTACATGGACTACTTAAATATGGTTGTGTACAAGTGAAACTCAATAAGTCCATTTTTGATGTTTTTGAGTTGTTTACATCACCAAGTCACATTTTTATATAATAGAAAAACATTCTATATATATATATATATATATATATATATATATATATATATAAACACACTACACACACACACACACACACACACATATATATATATATATATATATATATATATATATATATATATATATATATATATAAGAATTCTTTTGATTAATGGCATTGTTGACAACCGGGAGTTTTGCTGTTCAAAATGACCGATTATTCCCGTTTTAAGGGAGTCTCATAACAGTGAAAATATTCGGAGAAATCAATCTTTGAAGAGTATTATTTGTTCATTAAAGATTATTTTACACATTAATTGTGTGTAAAAAATTAACCCGATTTTGTCTCACATATAACAAGATATCGACAAATTCAACAGCTTTCTCAACTTTATCTCAAAATACGACTTTTCATACTTGTGAATTTTATTAATATGCCGGCAATATACTGTTGTTTTCAATGCCCGAACTCTGAAAAGATGTCCATTGACCTACTCTTGGCAATGGATGTATTGACTGATTTTGTAATTTGGCCCCACATGGATTTCCAATGCGACCAACTAATTTTCGGCTTGCATTTTGCTGCCAGAGAGGGACTCAACGGACTCCATATTTATCCGTCATTTGTGTTGCACCCTGGTTGAGCAAATACCAGGTATGATTAGAATAGGAATTACGGCGCCAAAATATGATGTAGCGTACAGCTCTTACACAAGTACGCATAGACTTAATCCCTTTACCAAGAAATCATCTCCTAGTCAACTTCCTGTTGTAATTTATCTTTTCCAATTCATAATAAGTTTAATAGTGGGCATTTCATTTGCAGTTATATCTGAAATATGTTCTATACTATGTTCATTAACATATAATGTAATTCGATGTATATAGTATGAGTGTAAATACACATATTAAACAAAACCACTCATGCAGTTTATATAGTGTATTATTCACATTATAAATCGTTAATGTATACATTTCGGCAAAATTATTGAAAAAATTTAGTTGTTGATCACGACTGTTGAGTGACAACTAATCAAGCTTGAATAAATACATCGTGTTAAGATGGACTGAATAACTCTTTCAGATCTGCAACATCGCGATTATTTCTTGATGAAATTGGCGGAGAAAATATTTTGGAAAGATTGCATGTTCATAAATTCTACAATTCATTCATAAACATGACTTATGTTTTCATACCGATTTCATGAAAGTAATGTCTACATATTTCGTCTCCGCTTTCTTGTCCTGTATTCTTAGTGATAAAGATTGCGGATGGCGTACGTGGACGGTGGTTCGAAAGAAAAATTGTTGATTCACATGGTCATTCTTTTATTTTCATGGTCATTCTGCGGTCAATCGGGTAAGATCAGAAAAATCACTGGATCCCCTGACCCACGAAAAATAGGATTCTCATTCTTATGATTCCCCGAAATGTTCTTTAAAAACCGCAAATGCCATAGTTTTCATATTTTTTCATATGAAAAAGCTCAGTGGAAAATAGTTTAAGAAAGACGGCACGCAACTTTGAACTCATTGTTTGAACTCAACAATGATGACCGTCATAAGTATTTAGAATACCTCTCAAGTACTTGTTCGCTTTAGTGAAAACTCTTGTTATTCGCAGACACCCCGAGAAGGACCCTATTTTGAAAATTTCTCTTTTTCCACCCCATTGGCGGCGCGATGGCTCACGGTCAACCGCAGGGGTAGTACCGGCACCTGAAGACGCGTGAAAAACACGTGTTAAACGGCGCCGCAGGTAGAAAGAGGGCAGCTCCCCTGTCACTGGCGAAGGGTTGCCGTGTCCGGCCGGTCTGCCGACCTACGCCGCGGTCGCGGGCAGCGTTAAAAGCCCTGAATGCGCGAGTGTAGAAATGTGGCGAGTGAATGGGCTGAATGCGCCGTTCTTCCGCATGAACAGGCGCCCACTGCCCCGGGGCCTCGCGCACCGCGCACGCACTAGGCGCCGCGGCGCCGTTTGATGTTCGCTCGCCGCCGCCCTGCACGGGCAGCGGGGGCGCACAGTGGTCCGGAACACGACATTTCAAAGTAGACACATCAGCGAATCGTCTCAAATAAATGCACAGGGCTTGGCGATGGAGCAAGATATGTTACATCAGACACAGTTAATATTGATATCTCGATTTTGGAAAGTGTGACAGATCTTGTTATTATAGTCTGTTAATATTTAGCTTGAGAAATTACACGTCGACCAAAATCGAGAAATAAACATTTACGAATAGCAGGAAACTTGCTGTGGCTAATATAAATTATCTTGTTACTGACCCAAGCCCTTCATATGCACTCCCTTTTAGTACTGTACTTTTAACCCTCAAGACTTAGGGTTGTGTTCACTATCGTAATACAAAAAAGAAATACACCGAGGTACCACAGAAAAATATCAAAAAGGCCACGCATTTCAGATTCTAATTTAGGGCGAGAACGGTTTTGTTTTGAGCGGGGCCGTTTATTCCATGGCCACTACCTGTGTTTAACTCCATATACCGGTTGCCTTGGAACTTTCTTTGACATTGTATTTCAAAAAATATACTATTTTAGAAACATATTTCTTCAATTAGCTCAAAAATTCCAATTTCTAATTTGAGTCACTTTTGTTGAATACCGTCGATATTTTTATTTGTTTTAGTATGTTACTTCGAACACCTTCACGTTTTTCAATGCCAAAGATAACAGCTTTCTCGTTCAATTATGCAAATAAATTACACAAAAGCTTCATTATTTGTTGAAATATAACAAGAATTACAATGGTTTGTTTATGATATAATCACATAACGCTATATAATCACCTGTCATTGAATACAACTCTATTTTATTTCCTCTTTTTTTTCGTCTGGTAAAATATCCATTGTTTATTACTCACATTGTTTATAATTAATGATTCATAGAGTTTTCAGATGACATTGTTTCTTTTGAATAGTTTTTATACATTAAAATGTTGATATATTAAAATATATCTTATGACTTGAATACAGGGTTTGATTTCTGACGGAACGAGAAGGAACGGCGTTCCGGTACCTTCCTTATTAAATTATATAATAAATATATACGTATTTCTATTAAATTAATTAATTTGGGGCGCGCTCGGGAACCTAAAAATTCGACAAATCCAGCCCTGCTTGAACCGATATTTACTTATTCTTATTATGGAAATTATCTAGAATGCTTTGTCTCCATTGACTTGTGAGCGTGAGGACTGTGCTATTGCGCCGAGTGGCCCTCTTCGGCCGTGGGGAGACAATGGGGGAGGGGCCTAAGGCCTAAGTGGGTCCACGAGAAGGATATCATGTCCGCTCTTCGCCCGAGAAGAGCATTTTGATGAAGGACTACTGGCCTCCCCGTTGAACCTACCTGGCCATCTGCCGCCGGGAAAACCGTCCCCCTCTCTAGAGGAATGGGAGCTGCTAATAAACTCGTTGGTAGGGATTACATCTCTATGAGGCATTCGGGCGATACTCACTCACTTTGTAAGATTTCAGCTTTACTAATGCGTGCTCTTTTTCATATCGACATAAAAACATTCTTATTAAAATATTCCATTGAGGATGCCATCCTTCATTACATTATATTTTTAAACCACTAAATTTCTCGTTTAAAAAGTCTCATTGAATTTATATCTCATATTGTTTTCTGACATTTTTCGATACGTTTTGTAATATTCTTTCCATAATTTTATCATACTAGTTTTACGCATATCGAAATTAGTAAGCTAAATGAGACATTTCTCGCGTTGGAAGCAAAAGTGTACTTTGGTAATGGTGTCAGAATTAGCGTCAGTACTTGCCTTTTTTATTGCAATAAACTACAGTGAACACGTTGTACTTAGAAAATACAAAATACCTTTCGAGGTGAAAATTGGTAAAACAGAAGAAGATTCAAGGTTGATTGAATGTCCACTCTCTCCGTGTGCATTCGAATCCCAGTAATGTGCACAATGATGCATCGGTGTTCCTTAGTCATCGATCCATTGACGTTCTTTTAAAAAAATGTATTTCTGTGATTTAGAAAGCATATGAGTAAAATAAAAAAAATAGTGCTAGACATGTTGAAGTTGAATGATGTTTCTGAGCGACAGGTTTTCTACCAAAAGGTGTGCAAGCTTGTGTGGCATTTCGTAATCCTCCCACCTTTCTTTTCTGTTTCACGCCTATCGGTATGCGAAAGCATAAACGATTTTCAGCCGGAATCGCCGGTTCATCCTTGGAATTGACAGGCGAGTGCGAATTAAGGAGTTATCCTGCAGCAAATAACGAGTTTCGAGGAAACCCCTATTATATTGATCAAAGCGACGTGCTCACGAGTGTGGAGGTGTGGGAACTATCATCATGTCGTTTGAGGCGACTATTAGCACTTCGTCACGCCTTTCGCCTGCCGCAAATTGAGACATTAGGCGCCTCAGAGGCACAAGAGCGGGGGGCGGGGAGCGAGGTGCACCCACGCCCGGCGGCACGGGATGCGTCACAGCCGCCGCGTCACTCACGGCACACTCAGCGCGCCTCTCTGGTGGCCGCGCGGACTCCGGAAGTCGGTCGCTCGAGAGGGCCGTTGGATTGACGCGAGTCTGCACGTCACGATCACATACAAGCAACAACTGAACTAATTCAAAAATCTTAGGAATCACGTACATACCAAGGCCCACTACTCCTATGGTGAGAGGCGAGCACTAGCGTAACAAATTGAACATTGCGCTCTCCGCCATATTGTAGGCAAATGTGGGAGCGGTCATTTAAAACTGTGTTTTAACGCTCTTTTCACGGAATATTACGGATTCAAAACTTCGAAAATCACATTGTTGTTGTTCCGATATACTATGATAAATAAATTACGAAAAATTTAAATGTGTTTTAAAAATAACGTAATTGGAACTAGCTCGAATGGTTTTGACTTTCAATTCAGCGAAGATAATTTCATCATTCTTGCATCTTTTGTTCCGTAGCTAATGCATAGTTTCTTACTCTGAAGGACAGATTCAAATTATTCTTTAAAGTGAAAATGATTTAAGTGAAGATTGGCACACAAAAATCTTCATTCTCAAGAATGCTATAAAATTACCAAAACTCGTGTAATCTGTCTTCTAATTTTTACTTTCTCGTATATGTACGTATATACGGAGTATTATACGTTATATTGAGAAAGTTATGTAATGCTGCGGCAAAAAAATCGGTGATTTTGGACAGAAAAACTCGTACTGTGAGGCCTGCAGAAAAGGTGAATAAATTCTGTTCTAAACTGAATTAAATTACTCCCTTTAACACGTTATATAGTCAGATTTTTAATAATACGAACAAGTTTTCAAATTAATAAAATATTTTGGGTGTATATAACGAATATATTTTCTTACTCCGTGTGCAGGTATGCCAGGACCAAATTAAAGTATACGATTCAATTAGATGAAAAATGCTCATGTTACTAAATGAAACATGTTTTGGTTGTATCATTTGGGTCATTCAAAGTCGCTTCTTGCAACCCTAATGCTTCTTTATATTGGCCTTGAGGTCACAGAACCATGAAGCTCTCATTATATATTTTTATTGGTGCGTAAATAATAATCTTTGTATAGTAAGATGAAAGCACTTCAAAGTATTAATTTACATGGGAAATACAACTCTCGTCGCGTACGGACACAACACGCCTGTCAGTACCTGCTAGGGAACTAGTTGCCTACAATATGGCAGCCTTCAATTTGTAACGCTACACTAGCGTGTGCGTCTAGCTAATACTATCCAATATCTTTGGTATACATCGAGTATGGAAACCAAAGTACGATCTCAAAGTAGTGCAAGTAAAATTCTTTCTCACATATAGTCGACTCTGGTTATAGTGAACTCGGATGTAGTGAACCCTGTGTTACAGTGAACTTAAAGTCACTGGTTCCGTTTCACTTACAATACAAATAAGCATTAGAAGATTCTGTTATGGTGAACCTAAACCTCGGCTATTGCGAAGGGAGGAAATGAGTCCTGGATGTTAAGGTGATCTCGTACGTTATTAGGCGAGTTGAAGGGACTTCGGAGAGTGGGACGGTATTCCAACAGTGCAAGAGGCATTGAAAGGTGCCAAGACAGCATTTCGGTACCAAGAGACAGAGGACAATGCAGAATAAAGTATGGAGAGAGCACGAATATTGGAGAAGGATCTAGAAAAATGAGTAATGAAAAATGTACGAAGCAAACATATTAATAAAATCAATCCCTGTGGAGAAATTTTATTTAATTTTGGTATCATCGGATATAATGAACCTCTGATATTGTGAACCAAATCTGTTAGTCCCCAGAAGTTCAGTGTAACCGGAATCAATGTATATTCTTACTTATAATATTATTGCTCATGTTACGGGTTGACAGATTTCTAAAGGGGGACGAATTGACGATGTGACCAGTAAAATGAGTACACTGGAAAATGGTGATTTTGCGGGCACTGGAAATTGGTTGGCATGATGACAACATTGCAATTTTTGATCTGTTAATTCACAGACATTGATAAAAATAGTTAACGAAAAAAACAAAAAGGAAATTACTTTTCATTTTTAAGTTTCCACGTTTTGGTAGGCGATAAACTGAAACCATAATACTCTTTACCAGCTAAACGTGTCTGTCAGAATATAGAGACTTCAAGTATTTTTAATGTTTTTGTGTAATTGTTTTTCAGATTTACAGAAAAATTGAACGGACGTTGATTCATGAGAGGGTTGATGAATATTTGATTAATCACATAATTTTCAGACCTTCCGAAACAATATCCAATGAAAATAAATTACATATTTAAAACATGTTTATTTCCAAATTTAAAGAACTATCTTCGAGTAGCAGTATGTTACTTAGTGCAATTTTCTTGTGTTTGATTTTTAATTAGATGATAATATTCTTTTCTATGTTATTCATGATTCTTGAATTATATATTTCAGTGCCTTCACAATATTGCAATATTAATGTGAATGAGAGATGAATATAAAACACGTTACTTAGTTTTAAAATTGTAATTAGTTTGTAGGCAAATAGATTTAATAGCATAACTCATACACACAATATGTCAGGAAGGGAAATTTCAAGATTGTTCTGGGTGTTTGATCTGGAACGCTATTTTAGTTGTGGAAACAAAAACGTTTCTCTCGTACAGTAAAAATATTAGCTGTAGGAGATAAGTAATTTTTTTATTTAATGAGAGTGAAATTAAATGCGGGACATGATTTGGGAAGCACTGGAACTGAATTAGGAGGTCGGCAGCGAGTGGGTTTGCGGAGAAGCACTGAATTAAATTGCTTGGAAACTTTTCCTCTTTGAAAGCGTAGGCTTCCGCCACCGAAGTCTGTGTCTACTTGGTGCCCGAGAGGGGCACCGCGTCTTAGGCACGATCCCTTGGCACGCCCCGGTGCCTGGGACGCGGCGTCTCCCGGACAGTCAAGTAGATACTGTCCCTCTCTTCCTCTGGCTTTCAGTGGAGAGAGCTTTATGCAGAGATCCAAGAAAGCTGCATGTCTGCCCTCTTTAGTCTTCCATATTTTTATGTAATATTATTTTTTAAGAAAAATGAATTACTCAAGAGATTTAATGTATAAAGTTACTAATATTTTTTTTGGTGAAAATTGAAGTTTTTTCGAAGACTCAATGGACAATTCGGTTGGGTGAGCGCCTCCATCGTAAAATTAAAAATAAATAATAGATTTTTCCGTAAAAATTTGTTACTAGAATTTTAGATTTGCGAATTGTAAAATGAAAAAAAATGTACACCATTCACATATTGATTTTCCCTCTGAAGGAACTCGAGAAGTAATTCTGAAACGAACGAAGATGAAAGCTCGATGATAACATGGCCGAAAGACGATAATATTATCCCTAAATATTTCATATTAGATGAAAAATTCACAAACACAAGTGATCTTTTCACCAACGTGGAAGCCATCTTTTCAACAACGTGCTATGAACGAAAGAAACACCTGCGAAGTTAAAAGAAAATAAATTATATTTTTTTCTTAATTTAAAAAATTAATATTAATATCTTACAATTTTACATTGCTGTCGTTGTCATGAATTACTATTTAGTCTTTCACTTCGTGCTATTGCTTCAAGAACATTTTATTCTCACTGTTACTCATAGGCGAACGTAAAGGGCGGTTGCCCTTATAAAAAGTTTGAAAGCGGTCCCATAGCCTTACGTAAAAAAAATATTTTATTTCTGAAAAAATGTTTAATTCGTGATTAAAAATTACGTACTTAACATAGAGATACGTTTCAAAATTTCTAGGGGTGATGGCAATCCGGATATTGTGACTGTGTATATTTAAGTAAATATTATTGCCTTATTGCTTAGGGTTATACAATTTCAATAACTTTGCCTTTTTACTTAGTTGTAAAAGTCAACAGTGTTGTGTTGAGATCATTACCTCTTTGACTCCCCATTTTCCAATAATTAAAGTTAATTGTTATGATTATTTATGACAGTTATTAGTGAAAAATAGGGGTTCAAAAAATTACAAACCGATTGCTCATTTGAATATATTTTATATTTTCATTTATTTGAATGTTACTTTTGAAACGTATCTGGACATTTGTAATTTGCTAGCACAGAGTCAAGGACTTCATTTCAATTTCTTAACAAAATAACGGTCACATTGAGTGCATGTTTACTACATGTCGTTTTATACACTTTATGAAATCATATTAAATGAATTACATAAAAAAATTGAATAAAATAGGTTGGGAATTCTTAAATTTTCCCCAAACTATGAAAAAATTGTAAACTGTGATTTGTGTACTAAAATATACCCCAAAGCGAATGAATTCCTGGGAAAATTTAAAGAAACTTTCGAATCTACGCATGAAAGAATGGCCACTCGATTCTTTCGTAGAAAACACAAAATATGCGAAAACACAATATGTCAAAAAATGTGCGAGACTATTTCGAAGAAATCCCGAGTCCTACATAGATCATCCTACAACCGCCCAAAAATACATTAAAAAAATATTGAAAATTGCTGTAGATGTAAAATGTCATTGGTAAAAAACGTCATTGAAGGATAAGGGGCTCAGAAATGTCGGTAGCCCCTCTTGCTTCAGGCTGCGCAAGATTATGTTGTTACCATTGGATCACACATTGCTTCCAGAAACAAAAGGCTGGATTAACGGAACTATATTCCAGTTAACTTCGGCAACACTGCTCGCTCGAGTCTTCGCACCCCCTTCCCCTGAGGAAATTGATGAAATTGGAAAAGCAGGAAGCAGCTCAAGGGGCCCCGGCTAATAATCGCTGGAGCGCAGGGGAACCGCACGGGAAACGCATAAAGAAACGGCTCTCTTCGGGCAGAGAGACATAGGGGAGGAAGTCGTTCCGTCTGCGGGGAAATTAAACGTTCCAACAACCTTTAGAACAGTTGTTCTAGTGGCTCTAGGCGATTTATGCAAACGATACCGTGCAACGTTTCCCAACTGTTGTCATAGAAACTGTAAACATATCCGCACTAAGGAAGAAAGAGATGAATGAGTGAGAATATTATAATGCATCTCTCATCATTAAATATTTCTATTCTATTGATATTATTTATAATTTTTAAACAACAAATGTTATACTGAATCGTAATATACACTATTATTAACACTGATTGGAAACTAAGCCACAATATTAGACATGCAAAGAAGAGAAGGACATTGGCACATCAGTTGTATGTGTTCTTCACAGTAGCTACCTCTAGTCCCTGATAGTAATGCGTTTTTGCTACTCACAAGACACGCGCTTTTTCTTGTTACATATAATCTGTTTCTATTGGAGTATTTAGATTATGATGTAATTGATTTAAATAAGAATGGTTGAATGTAAAGTTTTTGTTTACGATACCCATCACATCATTTTATTAGAACGACTATATAATGCCCTTTGAAATATATTTTTCAAACCAATAAATTGAGTGATGCTTATTTGATTAAAGCGACGATCTGTTGATGTTGAACAAAGACACTTGGCTGTTGGAATTTATTGTGGGTTACCGGAAGAACTGTTTATTAGATTAATAGTTTCTGACTATATTTTCTGTATCGTAACAGATCAGAGTAGAAAAAGTGGTGCCAGTGGTGGAAATTTGGGGAACATTAAACAACCTCAGACGCTCAGGTGGCCGAGATTGCTAAGGCATTAGTGTCGTAGCGATCTTGGATCGAAGGGTCACGGGTTCGAGTCCCGCCTCGGGCATGGTTGTATTTGTGTTCGTCCTTTCATCCCTTATCATCATCATTACGATTCATCTTCATAGTTACCATACCGTTAGTTTCAATAGTGGTCGCTAATGACCTAGATGTTGATGCGACCTTAAATAATAACAACAAAAAATCTAAAAACCACTTGTCCTTTTAGAAACTTACTAGTGGCCTGGAGCAGGGAAAATGCTGCTGAATAGAGCTCCACCAAATGTTGTTTTTAAAAAGTAGCCCCCAGTAGCACGTCAAGAGCAATAAATAAAAGAACTGTCCTGCAATAAGTTAAATATTTTAACAAGAACAGTCTTCACGATAACGCAATAATATAGTATATTATTTCATGTATAGTACAGTACAATACAGAGCAGTACTGTATATAAAAATTCAAACGGTTTCCTTTATTTTGGATTTACTCCATGTTTCTGGGTATCTAATTAAACCATAGACACTTCTCACTATGACGAATGCTCCATAGTTATCTTTCAATCTACGCGCGAATTGAAATTTAGTGTTAAAGAAATACATTACTTCTACGTCACGAAACGAAATACTATGATGAAGAAATTCCTATATAGGCAAATTATAAATATGTGAAATGTGTATAGCAAATTTTGGTCAAACGTAAATTTCCAGTACACAAAAATATTTCAACTCAAAAGTTACAGTGGAAAATTTTCCCATGTTTACTGAATGATGTAATATTATGTTTGCTATCCAAATTGTTGTCGATTGTTTGTTGTATCGTTGGGTATTTATTAATATGTACATGTTTGCTCTTGAGATATACACGAAACAATTTTTCGATTTTTTTGTAAGTTTTCTATCTAATTGCTATTTCTCACATTCCGTGTAAAGTTAGTGACATGAATCAACAGTATGTAGTATGTTTATTCTATTTATTGTTTGTTAGGCATTTTCTGTTTTTGGTCCTTCCTCAGGGATACTTGATACCATAAATCTAGTAGAAATTTGAGGATTGAAAGCTCTACAAACAGTATTTTCACATACTATACGAATTATCACATGAAAAATACTGATGGAACATTTACTTATTTTAAATTTCATACTGACATATTTAACTCACATTATTTCCATCCACACATGACTCAATAACGGTGACACCTAAATTAGTACATATTATTATTATTCAGAAAGAACATTCATTGAGAGTCAATTTGTTCGTAAATCATGAAATCCACGTCTGAAATATTGTTGAGATGTAAAGTAAAGAGAAAAATACCCATGGAAGTAATCCGACGGCTAAGAGTCATCTGAGAGAGGCTATAACACAGTTAAGTTATATTTGCATTTTTGCTTTTTAAGGGCTTAAGAGATCGATACATATAAAGGTTTATCATTTGTAAATATTGCTTTTATTATTTACCGATTGATTCTCATACATTTTAAATGTATCTTAAGCATATTTTCGAAGGCAGAAACTTGTATTCATAGCAGGTGTCCCACCAAATGTGAGTCACCATCATAACGTCTAAACGGTTCATGAATATCGAAATGCAGTTTTCGCTGAACAATGCGGAATCACGGGACAAGTAATGTGCTGTAGAGATATTGTTCTTAATATTTTTAGTTTGTGTTGTAGTAGCGGATTTATCGGAGCACTACGCATTCAAAATTCAAGACAGTGTACAATGAATACATTATGAGAACAATGCTCAAGCTACTAAAACCCAATTGCGTGGTATTTTCGGCCAAGCAAATAATGTTCCAATCCAATCCAATAAATATTGCTCCAATCAATTTTAAATACCCATCGAAGTTATCCGACGGCCAAGAGCGATCTGAGAGAGTCATCTGACAGTTTTCGGAAGCGACCGCCCACGGCACTCCCTGCCAACCCAGAAGCCACAGCCCCGGGCGACCGCGACCGCCAGAAGCCGCCTCCGCCTCTGCGCTCCGTTCGGGGAAGCACAATCATCCGCGCGTTATGAGCGGACGGGGAGACCTTCATTAGCGGTGCCTGGCGGCGGTGAACACATGTTCACGCAGGCAACATTTATCAGACACATAAAAATTACTTTTAAAACTTAACTCTAGGGCGAGCGCAATAGAGTGGAGCCCATGACAGTGGAAATGAGTATGGGAGACGGCTTGGAAGTGAAGCGTGGTTTCGAGGAAGTGTACGTGAGCAGTTGGACGGGTGGGGAGTGGCAGGGTGGTGATGGGGGGAGTCTGGAGGAAGGGGTGGAAAGGGGTGTTGCGAGCGCCGCTGCGTTTCCCAGAAGTCTTCGCTTCAGCCAATGAGCGAAGGCGCCGCTAATGAGGCTTAATGAGGAACAAATTGGCCCGACACCCTCGCCGCGCTTCGTCTGCTGCCGCGCGTCTTCATTGTGCTCTTGCCTCTTTCTTCCTGGACCACAACTACTAGCGCAAACCACTACCACCGTCTCCACCGTCACCGTTATTACTGCAACCACCACCATCGTCAGCAGCACCATCAACATTATCATCACCATCACCACTACCACCATCGCCATTCATCTCTAACAATACCTTCAGAAGCTCATCACCATGAGGGAGCGGCGCGGATCTCGTGGGGTAATAGCTAGCGCTTCAGCCTAAGGCTCGAGTTGAATCCCTGGCCTACCCATGTGAAAGACGTGGGGAAAAAAAGCAAGCTCTCCGCAGACTTTCTCTCCGCGTTCTCCCGTTTTTCGCTCCATCTCATTCCACGATTTACCATTCACATCATTATTGCTATCATCTACGCATTCTTTTTCGTGGATCTAAATGATCTAAACAGTTCAGCGACCTTTAAAACTCGATAAATAAATAACTACCAACGTTCCTGACGCCACCAGCAACACCTGAACCACTACAAATACCATCACCGCCAACATCAACACCACCTCCAACAACAAAAATAACGAGAGCGGCAATAACAAAGTAGTGCCCATCACAAGTCTATCCCCGGTTCCCCGAATCCCACCATCGTCAAAGCGTCTTCCTCTTCTTGGACTCCAGAATCCACCGGAGCTTTCCGCTCTGCAGCCGCCCTTCGTCGGAAGCGAAGCGAGACGCCGCCACCGCTGGCGCGCGGAACCATTTGTCATCGCGCGCGTGTTTCACACGCCCCCCCCCCCGCGCCTTCATTCACGCGCGATGGCTCAATCCCCAGCTCTCGCCCGGGGCGGTCGCCGGCCCTCCTCCGCTGGCCGCTGGCCTGTGGGGCGAGCTCCTCCTTGATGGCGTCACCCTGGTTTGGTGTCCAGGTACCAGACAACCGGGACATGGCTTTCTTGAGCAATTGTTTAATTAATGAACGATGCTTTGGATGTTCGCCTGGCTCACAAACATCAAACATCCATGTCTTTCTTCAGATTCGAACATTCAACTGTTCTTTGTTCTTCGGTGGGAGATATTTCGCTTAGTGATATCCTTGGCTAGGCGCAGGCTACCAGATGTCAGAAACCAGCTACTTGTCTTTCTCAAGCATTAGTGATGAAGGGAGGATGTTCTGTGTGACACTTTGAGTGGTTATCCGTATACTTCGGTGCCTCAATCACAGACTGAACGCTCCCATGCCGTATTCTAACCTACTACTTTTATTCTCCAAGGGAAGGGGATACCGCTTGCTATATCCACTGCACGACGTAGACCATCTTGAAACGTTTCTTTACTCGTCAGAAAAAACTACATTAGAGATTTTTTCGATTCTTCGACTCTTTTCTCCTTCAACATGAGGTATCTCGAGCAAGATGATGGGCAAAAAATGTTTCTTAATTCGATTGAAGTAAATATATAGATTTAGAGTAACTTGGTACATAAAATACAGATTGAATTTTTACTTAATGTTAACTCAAAAAATGATCTCATATCATAACTGAGAAGTACTTAAAATCTAATGAACTGAGTTTCTTGAAGTGTAATGAATGAAGCCTAGATTATGTTAATGAAAGGTACTGAGACAGTGCAGCATCATATAAAAAAGTTAAAGACATTCATAAACATATTGTGGACTGTAAATTTGTTGGCTAGTGAAACTCGTTCTTTGACTAAAAGTTCAATTTATAAAATGACCCATGTCAGGATAGTGAAGCGGGAAATGATAAGGTAATTAATACAAACACAGTTTCTGAATCAAGTTGATATAATATTCAAATTAAAGAAATTTGCATAAATAATACTAGGAATTTGAATGATCCAATCAAGTGATTAAATAGAAATTCAAGATTTGCTCCTTACAGAGAAAAACACTCATTTTACATGATATTTACACTGGTTTCCACCAGTTAAAAAGTAAAAAATAACATTTAATTTTCATACTAAGTGATGTTTTAATTTTAGACGTAAGATGTGTACTCTAGGATACACATTTTAAATATTATTGTTTTAAGGAATAATTAATTTTTCAGTCTTAATTAATTAATTAAGTCCATTGTTTGAATTCAAAATGTTTACAATTTTTTCCTTATACTTCAACTTTGGTAAATAATAAAGTAAGAGAATTTTAGTATTCTTTTATGTTCAAAAAAGAAAGAAAATACTATTCGACTCATACCTTAAAAATATACGATGACATCTCACAAAATGTGTACTGTCTCAACCAAGAAGATATTACATTTCCGTAGATTCGTTTTTACCGAGGCTCCGGTTTTCATTTACATGAAAATCGGAAATCCAATTTGAAAGGGCCCGCTTTCTCGGGGCACCCTCCCGGCTGATTGAAGCGCTCCGCGGGAGCCGGCGGGAGGAGCCGAAGAGCGTGTCCGAAGCCTCTTTACGACGCGGACGTCTCGGAGCGCGGCTCCTTTCCGAGGAGCAGGATGGGGGCGTGGCGGGGCGGGGAGGGGACGGGCGTCGGCCCCCCTGCCACGACTACTAAGCCGGGAACGAGAGACCGTCGGGTCCGGGAAAGGGAGCGATGCGTGACCTGTTCACATCGAGGTTCACTGCTTGTTCGGCACACGCGTTGAAATCTCCAGCTGTGAATTAATAACACTCGTCTTCGAATTTTCTCCCGATCTATTTGCAAATTGCGACTTTGTTCATGATGTGATGTTGAGAAAGGATAGCTTTGAGAATGGGTGCCCTCCAAATCGTACGCGGGATGAGCAATAATCCTGTCCATAGAATTATTGTTACGTAAATTGTTTTCTGTGGGTCAGAAGTATAGGACAAGTTGTCCATTTTTGGCCGAAATGAGATTATTGGCACACCTATATAGGTTTCTTGTCCTCTACCCAGAGGTATACAACACTACTTCCTACATAAAGAATTGATGGAGTTACCAAGCCCACTTCCAGTCCAAAGTAAAACATCTTCAAACGACTTTTCTGTAAAATTTAGTAAATTTGACATAGCGTCTTATTTTTCCGACATACAGATTTACACTCAGATCTTAGCTCTGTATTTTGAAGGGCCGTAAGAGAAATTCCGCCATTCCTTGGCCTCGGCCTTACGAGTCGAAGAACAACATTCCACGAGTGTGACGCTAAATAATCACTTGACGCAACGGTTAGTAGATTGGTTGAGCAATACAGACTCATGTTCCAGCGAACCGCAACCTCACATCGTTTATTCCGGTACGAAACTGCCATAGAGTCTGTTATAACTTTCTAATTACCAGCCCCACGGAGTGTTTCCGACCTGTTACATGGGGAGAACGGGACGGGAGCAATTTCGTTGAACTCGGATGATGTTGCGGGCAACGGTGATTTGAAGGTGCGAGGCGGGGGGGGGGGCGCAGCGGCGAGGCGAAGCGATTCTTTTGAAACCAGCGCGCTCAGCATCGGATTCCCTCGGAATGCGGCAGCTCCTAACCTCCTATGCGCTGCTAGAAACTCTCCGGACTCCTCTCCACAGCTCTTCTCATGGTTACCGCGGGGGAGGGTGCCGTGGAAACTTCCCAAGTTAGTAGAAAAAATAATCCACTTTAATAGAATTTCACACTAGAAATTGATGACCATTTAATAAACTTGCAAGCCGATATAACCAAACATTATTACAAATGGAAACTGTTCAAATTATCCTCATCTGGAGAACCCCTTTGACACTCCTCTGCCGCCACCCTTGTATTTATGCTTTACGATGACTTCTTTATTCATATTTTATCTCACAGTTACCCCATATTATTTGATAACTTTCTCTTTTTGTTTTCCTTATTTACTTTTTTAGTTATTTATTGTTTCCTTTCTCTTATATGTGTCCTTTGTCTTGTATTCTAAATTTGTCAATACAATCAATGCTCTGTACTATAGAGAAAAGAAAAGTACTGGAATTATCTCATCAATATGATCTCGAATTTTCGTGTTTAACGACATATTCTTTTGTGCTTTGTAACTTCGATCTCACGCTTTGTAACATTGGGATTAAAGAACATTAGTCCTGTTCCCAAGTTGGTTAAGATTAATGCAGTTGCCCAGGAGATACACGCAGTTTTGGACACCAAAATCGGAATATCTGTATGGATGGCAAAATGGAAGTATGTGGCATGCATAACTCTGCCAGATTAGAAGATTTTGAGCTGAAACTTATTACGTCAGGAGTACGATCTAGTGGTGCCTGTCTGAAGACCATTAAGGTATTTTAATTTTTGGCGTACTTTACAAGAAGGTCATGTAATGTTTTCAAAATGTTCTGGAAAATTCCGCAATTTTTTTTCTTTAATTTTTTTCTGGGATAGAAGAAGGCACGTCTGTGAACATGGTATAGTTTTGATTTTCATAAAAACATCTAAAATTTTGACAATTGCAAAGTTAAAATATTTTTCGAACTTGACTTACATTTTTAATATTAAAGTGAGAGATTTCTACTGCAGTGCAATTTAGCTCTCAATTTTAGATATACAAATTATTTTGTTTGTTTTTTTTAAATGTGAATAGTAGTTGACTAATAGCTAATGGCACAAAGAGGAGAAGAAGTTTCGTTATGCTGCGCATTCCGTCTCCTTTTATTTGGTTTTTATAAATTTCCTTTCATGAGCCCTCGGTACTTTATTTCTTGGCCGGCGTTATTCCCTTCTCCTGTCCTTGTTCCTCGGGGCCTTCCGCTCGCGCCTTGTTCTTCGGGCTGCTCCTTCTCATCGTGAGACGCCGCTGCCGCCGCCGCCTGTCGGATCCGCTCGGACAGCTTCATTAGGGCTCCGCGCCGCGCCCGCGGCGGGGCGTCTCCTCCCCTCCGCCGCCCCGCCCCCGTCACAATCGCCCTCCCTGCGACCGGCGCGATCGGGAACGTTTCCTCCGCCTCTGCCTGCTCCACCTCTCCAGTGACACACTCGCTTCGTCGCCATCGCTCTGGACGTCGTGTACCCTTCGCCTTTCTCCATTTGTTGCTTGCAAGCGATGTGGTTGTCTTTGATAATTCCTTCTCTTTTTCTTATCCATCGCTTCCTTCTCGGTCCCCCTGCCGGTACGTCCTCTTTGTGGCGATCATCCTCCGAACCTATGTCTTTCCCGTTGCTCATTTCTCGCGTCGTTCCCTATCTACGACCGATCCGATCACCTCTCCTCCGTTCACCGTTCTCTCTACATCCTTCATTTCTCATCCATCTGTTCGTACTACTCGACTCCGCGCAGCCTCGACCTCTCTAACAAAATCGCCCTCACAGCCATTGTTTATCTCCGTTCTTGTCCTTCCGTTCGACTTGGAGGTCTCTTTTTTTCCCTCCCCCTGACTTCTTTCTCCTTTTGTCCTCCTCCTTTTCTCGCCGATCCAATCACCCTCAACACTGGGAGAGTCTCTCTGTCTCTTTTTCTTCCGCCGTCTTTCCTGCATGAGGGCACTAGCCCGTCCAATTCCTCCATCTCCTTGACTAACTTTCCTGCTGTGACTTCTACTATCAACTCAAACCAATGCGTCTTCCCAGTTACTTCTTTAATAAGTAAAATTTTTCGTTATCCCTCACCATACACCCGCCACAACAAACCCTCGCAACAAACGTCCTGAACGCCATCTTCCTCGCTACTTGTTTTCTTGCGTTGCCCCTTCTACGGCTGATGCTAACATTTGCCTGTCCTTCGCCACCGACGTTAATCTTGGTGAAACGCCGTGGGCGAATCCATTTTCTCTCCCGTCTCCTTCATCCTCTTGATTGTGCCCTTCCTTACCTTTCCAATTGCTCACTACCCATCTTCCAACACAATCGCTCTCAGCCCAGCCGACTTTCCTGCTCTTCTCCAGAAGATCCATTGGTGCCGCATTTTCCTCCAACTCTTTTCCTTCTTCCTTCATTATCCACTGTTATATCTACAATCAACCTCAGCGCTGTCGCCTTCCCCGAAGGTTCGTTTCTTGTGCCCTTCCATTCTGAGTTCTTCTTCCATTATGTCTATCTCAAAAATCTCCATTTCCTCCACGTCCACTTCCATCTCCTTCTTTTACCCCGCCACTGTCAATATTCTCACAATTCTTTTTTTTTCCTTCTTTTGTAATGCGACAACACGGACCTTCATTTCCTCCTCCTCCTCCCACCTCCTCCTGCGTCTCCCTCTTTCTCCTCCTCATTCTCCTCCCCCGCGGTCGCGGGTGGGGAGGCTATCTCCTCTTCCTCTGAAGGTCACAATCAACCTCAACGTTTTTGCCTTCCCTAAAGCTTCTGTTCTTGAGTTTCCTCTTCATTTCGTCGTTCCTAAGCTTCCTCCTCCGCCGCCCACTCGTCCTCTCAGTTCCGCGCCGTCCTCCATCTGCCCGCCGCCGATCGCGCGCTTTTCCACGCTGCACCTCGCCTCGCCACGCCGCCCAGGCGTTGAATTATTTAACAGAAGTGAGCTAATTTATGGAACGCGCGCTGATAGCGCCCATTAACGGACATGATTTGAGGATTTGGCTTAATTAAAACTCGTCCGGATGAATATGCACAGGGCGCGTCACTGACCTGGCGGGGGCGTGGTCACGCCGAGGTCACGGAGGGGGACACTTGCGTCTTAGGCCCATTCCAGGGCACGCTGGGTTTCAAAAGTCTTGGGTTGAAGCATAATTGAAATCTGTTGATTTTTAGTCGTTTGGATGTAGATAATGGTTTGTATCATTTTGGACGAAATGAAGATTATTGTCTTTTGTTAACGAAAGACAATATTCCTCTTTCAATATTCTACGTGAATTCAAGAAAAGTCAACAAACGACAATGATAACTCGTTTCGAGTAAACAGTAATATCACATATTATGAAGCGTGAAGAATCAGATACCTTTCTTTACATTCAAACACCATACGCTTTATTCATCTATGGTTTACCGCTTGTTTGCATACCAGTCTTCTTTTATACAGGTATGATGTACTGTACATTTGTTTAAGAAAGAAATTAATTTTAAGGTTTTAGAATTTAAAAATTGTAGTTTATTTTTTAATAGCATCGTTCTTTGCAGTGTGTTCCAACTCTGTACAGAAAGTGTCAGAATAAATGTTACAACTTCTAGGGTTGGTTTGGTTGGTAGGTTGGTGATTCCGGGCGCGTCAACAGCTAAGGTCATGAGTTTCGTAAGTTTAGTACATATTTTTCCTCGAGAGATGGCGGTGATCTTTCCCCGCTGGATGGCGAGATCCTGCGCCGACCTACCGTCAGCTAGCGGAGTTTCCTCCTAACCAGAACTCTCCCACCAGCGGGGCACCGCCCCAGCCGGGACAAGCTCTAGGCTCCCGACATGCACTACACTACCACATATTCCGGTCTCCCGAAATATGTGGTAGTGTAGTGCATGTGTATGTGAGTGTAAAGGCAGAGGATAGGACAAGGAACAGGAAGGAAAGACAGCGCGCCGTCTGTGGCCCGTTTGCTAGTGAACTGCTCCGGCATTCGCCTGGTGTTGATAGGAGAAACCACGGAAAACTACCGATCAGAGCAGCCGGCCGCTAGAATTCTCCTCCAGACAGCGACTGAATTCAACCTAGCTGAAAAGCTAGTGTCGAAAATTCTGCCGCCGTTAGGATTCGAATCTAGGACCTCCCTGTCAGAGGCACTGTAGTGACATCAGTTGATGCACTGAGCTACCGCTCCCGATACAACTTCTAGCGCAAGGTGGGGAAATTTCATAAGACGAAGTTACATGCGATATTTGTCTCTGATTGGAAGGTAACCCATCGTGCATTAATGTTTGATAGGTACACGTTCTGACGCAGCCAAAGATATTTCGTCAACCTTCCAAACACCTTTGATATAATTAATTTCCAAATCGATACATTTCCTTCAAATCATTGTAATATACAAATTCTACATTTCACAAGACTGGATGAAGGATTTCAAGGATGAAAAGTTTCGAATGTTAGGAATCACCTTATTTTTTATATATCTTATACTATTTACTGATTTTCTTCAAGTTAAGTATTGAATCTATGCAGAAGAAAAGTGACATCTAAAAATGTATCACGTAGCAAGAGAACAGTTTTATTCTGACCAGACAATTTATTTCTCGGTCAAAACTGACGTATACTCTGGATTACTTATGAAATTGTGGGAATTCTGATGTTTTTATTATTTCCTCTTACTTATGACAACTTTATTAAAAAAATAGTACGTTTCCTAAACAGATCGCAACAATTATAATTTTGATCACGAGAACTATGCAATGGATGATTAATTCACATGACTTTGATAAGAGAAATTAAGACTTCAAAATTGTAACCATATAAAAATATAAATAAACGTTAAAATAAAAAAAATCCCGCATAAAATGCGGAAACAGAAGGCGTGAAATAAACGTAATGAATGTTATGATAACTGGCTTAGAGCTGGTATCTGGCTAGCTGATTGCTAGTAAATAATGTTTCTCTTATCTATCAAATATAAAACATTACAAACGTTCATGTCAATCATTATCCAAAAAATTGCAGGAGTTATAAAAACATATTGTTTTGATTCTAAAGTAGACAAAAAGACAAGCTCAGATGTATTGGTAAACATTGTCGTTGCGAATACTGAAGGTAATGAACAATGGAAGACAATTTAGAACTACCTGCTTGATTCGTTCACTCAGTAAATGCAACATTGAGTTTCACAGCCTAGTCATTGAACCAAACGGCGATATGCATATCGAGAGATCAGGTGCAGAAATGATTGCTATTTTTGTTTCTCTCGAACGGTCTAAAACATCTAATTAGCGTCACAGCGCAAGTTTCGAGTTCACGTCTGTACACTTGACCCAAGTAGCAAATATCAAAATACTCGCTTCATCAACAAGACCTATTTACTCGGATCATTTTTTATTTTTGTGTAAAATTGTGCTACTTTGTAGGCAAAAATTGGCTAGTTTTTTTAAACTTTCACTACACTTGGTACCGAATTTCTCACAGTAAATAGTTCTTTTAACATTCGTGCAATCGCATGGGTAGATAAACGCCATCTTTAAAAAATAACAGCCGACCAACCTCTCGTCTTGCAGGGCTTTTTCAAATCAGGTATCTCCTACCATATTCTTTCTGGAACCTTGAGATACTCCAGCAAGAATATGATTAGAAGATAAACTAGAATGTATTTTAACTTGAAAACTTCTGTTTAAATTATATTTTGGATATAAACAGACAAGCCAAATTGTCTCATTTTGTAAATTAAGCCCTTGGGCCAACATCTATCAAAAGTCTTTTCTATATCTAATATTGAGACTACGTTTAGATTGTTGAAAATTAAGAAAAATAAAATCAGTTTGTTGAAGCAATTGATGCTTAGTTGAATGATTGCTACAAAAGCCATATTGAATGTTTGGTATAATGTATTGTGTGTGATGAAATTGTTTATAAT
>BLKR01008050.1:0-26941 GCA_011170035.1 Teleogryllus occipitalis
GTAATTTTAAGCATATTTTGCCCAATAAACTACTTGGATATTCTGGATGGCTGAGCCGCAATAAGCACTCCAATGTTGGTTTCAAAAAGTGCTTTCTAGACAAAAATTTGCATTGCAGAAGCATGTAAATATCCAAAAACTTGTATATTGTTTATTACTTACAAAAGAAATGAATATATTTCTTCAGAAAGAAAAAATGTCCAGAAATAAAAGAAAAGCATCCAAGTTAGACAATTCAGTTGCCTACGTCTTTTAATTTCTCTGTTAATTTTCCTTTGTGAACAAATGTATAGAACAATATATAGAACAAAATATATAGAACAATTTTCATGTTTCTGGAGTGCTTCTATGATTCTGCAATGCAAAGTTTTGACTAGAAAGCGTTTATTCAAACCAACTTTTGTGTGCTTATTGCGGCTCAGCCATTCAGAATATCGAAGTAGTTTATTAGAAAACTGTGCTTAAAATTGTCTTAAGAGCTTATTTTCGAATTTTCAACGTTTCCTCCCCGGATAACATGTATAATGTGTGTGTGTCAGTGTGAAGGGGAGGAGGTGTGAGGTGAGGCTGGAAAGATCGACCACTGCCCATGGCTCGTTTGGTAAGATACTACTCTGGCTTTCATCGGGTAGTGATTAGGGAAACTACCAATCTATCAATAAAGGCAATCAGCCGCAAGAATTATCTTCAAGATAGCCTTTGAATTTTACCTCCCTGTCCAGCTAGTGTCGGATCTCGAACTTTGAACCTCCGCGTCATAGATGATTTGACTTCACTCTGGTCTCTTAAAACCTAATTTTCCCGTTCTTAATACTTGTAAAAATAATTAACGACATGGGATGGCAGAGGAATTACTGGAAGATTTCTTTTAATGGGTTATTGAATAATGTGTTCTTGAACTGTCCAGAAGAAATATTTTGTGTGCCTTGTTTGTCACTGCAAAGCCACTGTGTGTAAGTGGCATGCTATGCGGTGGACCGCTGGCTGTTTGCCCTGGTGCTCATAACGACCGCTATCGATTATCGCTGATTCATTTCGCGTCGAACACACGGGGACAAACAACAACAACGATATGGTGTTAGCCGAAGAAATATCGTGGTTCTACGATATATTACGAGAAATTGCTTGTAATACACTGTGGCGACTGAAAGTTTGAAGTGCTTATTGTCGAAAGAGGAAACAAACAGCTTCAAAAACTTGTCGCTGAAATTATTCGTAAGAACTTAAGGAAAAAACATGATTACATTATTTCTATGTAGATCAATAATATGCATTCTACAAACTCGAAAGTCATTCTAGATTGTCAAACTCAGCAATCATTATAAGTATTCTGTCTTGACCTTTCCGTTGTGCGGTTGAATTAATTGTATTTCTACGGATGGCTTTCGTCTTCTAGTTGAATCTATTTGAACGTTAATCCTAATTTTTCCATCAGTTGCCTGATTTTTTGGAAATAGTTAAAGGAACGCCATAATACTCTTAAAGAAAAAGTTTCTCTATTGTGCGTCTTCTTATCGTGTTTCTATTTTTTAAAGTTTTTTGTTAAAAATTAAACTTCCGCAAAAAATAGGCTTCATTTCTACATTGGGGATACATTGTGACATGTAGCATGTCAAAAACTGAACCGGATAATATAAGAATAGTTTATAAAAGGTAAAAAATAAATAAATTTAGCGTTTTGTTTATTTTTCGCGTGTACATTTGACATTATGCTTATTATTTCTGAACCTTTCTTCAGAGATACAGACGATTGCACAGTACTCCTTAGGTGCAGATAACGCGACTGAGTTAAGAATACAAGAGAATCAGCATGTGCCAGTGGAGAGGCAAACATGGCACATGACGTCAAAATGACCATATTTTTAATTACAAACGTAAATGTCCAGATGTAAGTTTGTTTTAAAGTAAAGTAAAATTCAAAATAGATTACGTACCTTTTATGTTTATTAATAATAAAGTAAATTAATTATTTTAAGTTGAAATGGATTTTAGCTTAAAATAGCTTCAAAATCATATGATTGCTACATATCACAACGTATCCTCAATGTATAATTGAAGCCTTTTTTCCGAAAATTTACAATTAAAAAAATACTTTGAGTTAAATCTAAAAGTTGAAATTTTTAATGAAGTTTGGTATCATAGCGATCTACTATGTGTGCAATTTTCAGATTTTATCTGTTCCCCCAACAGAGATATTACAATTAAAAATTTGGAAAAAATCGAAAATTTCAATTTTTAAGAGGGTGTAATTTTGAAGGGGGACGTTACTTACCGATGATATTTTACAAAAAGTAACTATACTGTTATGTGTAAATGCACAGAAAAAATTAAGTCTGAAATTCTATTCCTTCTTTGGGAAATTACTCTCTGAAAATCGAACTTGGTTCATTTCCGTTCCATAGGTTAGTTGCAAATATTTCTCAAATAAAAAGATAAAAGGTAGGTATGTAATGATTCGATTTATAGGCCAGAATATACTGAATCCAATGCCTTTTATTCTAGAGTGCTAGAACAACCCAGAGCTGAATAATTTGGAAAAGAGTAAATATCTACAAAAACAAAAATGGCCACCATTTACCTGATAAAATAAAAATAAATCAAAGATGCCTCTGAGCATCCAAAACATAATGAACTTTATGTACAAAATATGAATTTGTTTCGAGATGGTCGAGCGACCAGTGCTTGATCACTGAAAATGGATTGACTCCTAGGCCAAAAACGTAACCCTCGTCTTCTTTTTAGGAATGCGTGCTTCTTTTTAGAAAATTAACTTTGCTCTAAAAGTGTTTTACACGAAATTACCCAGGAAATTAGGCAAATTACACATATGTCAGTTTACTTTGTGTGTATTGCGTTGCCGAAAATCGAAGCCTTTTGCGTCGCCTTCGACATGAAAATTTGTGAGCGAAACCAGTCAACTGGACCCTAGAAATTATTTAATGAAGTGTAAATGAGGAATGGGGGAAACAGAGGTCCGCATTTCGTACATCCAAAGCAAAGATCTTAGAGTATACAAAAAACACGACATTATCATCATCGAAACGATGGACAAATACGTTTATAGAGCGCGTGCGCGTGTGTGTATGTGTGTGTGAAGTAGCAAATAACCGTAATCAGAAACGAAAACACCTTTGAATTTACAGACATTGTTTTTCCTTGATCTGTCAAATATTACTTATATGTGGATTAACCATAGCGTCATAGGCTGAAAGCCTATCTGATAACCTAGTCCGATAGGACGAAACGCTGATTGTTGCTAATTACTCTCTCAGGACCCTTTCGAGTATTACACCGGACCAGAACGAATGTTCGGCCAGGATAGACACAAAGGTCAAGGTCGCGTGTCTGAGAAGTAAAGCAACGCGTGAATCACGTCCTCTTTTCAGAGCGTCGCTTCATACAAGTTAGTGATATGGCTGGATAACCCCTGTTTTGCCTTATTTTCGTCTCTTCAGATGCGGACAAATGCTGACAGATGCTCTTCAGATGTTCATCATACTGGAAAAGATTTTAAGGTGCGGCACCTTTTCAAAAATATAGTTGCTTTCTTACAGATAGTTTAATATATGCATTTGGGGGAATGAAAAGAAGCGAAATAAACACCAATTTGCTGCACCTCATTGCACCTTTTCGTGAGATTACTAGATTCTGCAACCTTTTCCTTCTTTTGCTTCAGCACCGTTTCCTCCATTTTTTCTGTTTTTAAACGATTGAACAGAAAAATGTATTTTTCCTCTTCTTGAACAGTTTCTTAAACTCTCATTTAATTAGAAGTCAGCAATATTAAATAAGTATTAAAATATATTTTACGTCAACCACCAGTAATTTTATATTCCAGCAACAAAGGTCAATCGGCATCAATTTTAAATTTAAACAGTGTTGCTGAAACAGTTTAATCCTTTTCCTCTGGATTGATTGATTGATTTTTTCGTGTTTCCGGGCGCATCAACTGCTTCGGTCATTAGTCCCGTTAGTGTAATGGATATTTTTTTTCTCGGGAGATGGCAGTTATCTTTCCCCCGCTGGATGGCGAGATCCGGCGCCGACCTACCGTCGGCTAGTGGGGTTTCCCCCTAACCAGGACCCTCCCACCAGCGAGGCACCGCCCCAGCCGGGACAAGCTCTAAGCTCCCGACCGGTCACCCGGAATATGTGGTAGTGTAGTGAATGCTAGTGTAAGTGAGTGTGAAAGGGGAGAGGATAGGGCAATGAAGAGGAAGGAAAGATCGCGCGCATTCCGTGGCCCGTTTGTTAGGGTACTGCTCCGGCATTCGCCTGGTGTTGATTGGAGAAACCACGGAAAACTACCGATCAGAGCAGCCGGACGCTAGAATTCTCCTCCAGGCAGCGACTGAATCCGACCTACCTGAAAAGCTTGTGTCGAAAATCCTATCGCCGTCAGGACTCGAACCTAGGACCTCCCGGTCAGAGGCGCTGCAATGATATCAGTTGATACACTGAGCTACCGCTCCCGATTTTTCCTCTGGATTTAAAGTGCTGCCCAAACAGGCAAATCAGAAGATTTAAATGTGTGTATAGAAATCCATTTGTAGTCTGTGATCTGAGGAAAATGTTTATCCTTGTCATCGTGTCGCCGTCAATACTAAAAAGCACTGGCAGCGCTTGTGCACTTCTTTCTGGATTTGGAGGGGAAAGGAGAAGGGAGTCAAGGGAAGTTGCCTGTGCGCACAAAAGCGCAGAGATTCCTATGCGGGCATGTGCTCGTGCGGGCGCAATTTGCCGCACCTGCCAAGTACGTTCTACTACGCGATCCACGGGAAAAATAAGTTTAGTCACAACAGGAACTTGTTTAACAGTTTTCTATCTATTACAGTGTTTGATAAAGCACAATGAATGAATCGGGAGCGGTAGCTCAGTGCACCAACTGACGTCAATCAACTGACGTCACTGCAGCGCGTCTGACCGGGGGTCCTGGGTTCGAGACCTGACGGCAGGATTTTCGGCACGAGCTCTTTAGCTAGGTCGAATTCAGTCGCTGTCTGGAGGAGAATTCTAGCGGCCGGCTGCTCTGATCGGTAGTTTTCCGTGGTTTCTCCAATCAACACCAAGCGAATGCTGGAGCACTGCCCTACCAAACGGGCCACGGACCGCGCGCAGTCTTTCCTTCCTCTTCCTTGTTCTATCATCTCCCCTTACACACACACACACACACACACACACACACACTTACACTAACATGCACTACACTACCACATATTCTGGGAGACCAGTAGGGAAATTATAGCTTGTTCCGGCTGGGGCGGTGCCCCGCTGGTGGGAGAGTAATGGTTAGCGGGAAACCTCAATAGTCACCGGTAGGTCGGCGCCGGATCTCGCCATCCAACGGGAGAAGATCACCGCCATCTCCCGAGAAAAAACATGCACTACACTAACGGGACTAATGACCTGAGCAGTTGAAGCGCCCGGAAACACGAAAAAATCAATCAATCACAATGAATTACCTCTTACGGTCTCTATAAAGAAGAAAAAATTTATGCAAAAGGGTACGCGTATTCTAGAAATTGAGTTCCTGTAACTGGTTAAACCTTAAAACAGTCGGTTCAGCAGCACCTCTTCGTATGTATTCTCAGAACCTTTCCCCCCTTTTTACAATCATAATTTGCACCTGAAAATCCTTTTCATATTCATCATATACGTGGATTAGCTCTATTTTTTCCCAAACCCTTGAAATGTGGTAACAATCTAGGGAATTGGAAAGAGTTCACAAATTGTCGGTTTTCAAGTCAAGTGACTGATATATAAAATTGCGTTTCTAAATTAAATAGAGAAATATAGTTTGAGAGTAGTGTATATATGCCAGTAAATATTTCAAATAGTTCATGTGCCAACTGGTATAGGAAGTAAAAGACTATTTCAGCAACGAAAACGAACGGCTCCCTTTAGGATAAAGCCTTTTTCCTGGATAATGGCATGACTTTCTTTTTCACCGCACATATTCCCATTTCTCAAACATTTTTACTTGGAACGATTCTTTTTTTGGAATTCACAACGACTCTCAGCAGGTGGCTTCTGGGAACATAATCTGCTAAATGGCGGCCATTTGCCAGTCGGGTGAAAGCGTTTGCCAATCCACTTCCCCCTCTCCTCTCCATTCCAGAACCCCCTCCCCGCATCGACCCCCACCCCCTCTGCATTGCAGAGCCGGCCCAGCCACCCCTGTGCTTTGCTCGCAATGACCAATTACCCCTCCCAAAGTACTTCGCGCGTCTCCGCTCTTCACATCAGATTTACACATTGCCAGGAAGGATTGAAGGGGGATGGAAAATCATGACAGTGTGTGATAGCTTACCCAACCTTTTTGTGTTCGGAGAAAGGAAACTGTGCACAACAACAGGAGACAAATAGGTTGCAGTTTGTAATATTTATAGACCTATTTTACTGACATACATGAATGTCAGAATCTTGTGCTTTGTGTAAACATTCTTCGGATGTATTTGCCTTTCACATTGATTATACACAATGGAATGTATCACACATTGTCATAAGAACCATCACACTGCGCATTCAGCAAAACAGGACTGCTTGAATGAGAAGCCTCATGGCCGTGCCCTGGATCAGGTGTTTAATAATAATAATAATAACAATAATAATAGTAATATTAATATAATAATTATTATAATAATAGTAGTAATATAATTGTTATAATATAATAATAATAATGATGATGATGATGATGTCTTTATTAATGGCCTTACGGCCATTTAGTTTGCCATTTCAGGCCTGCTATGCCACCTAACCACTTAAATCCACATTAATACAGGGTAGTAACAATTAAGGGGGGAAGGCAATCTGTACATTTGCGCCTGGGTGTGCTGAAAACGTGACTGCTAAAAAACCGGGAAATGTTGAACACATGAAATTAATTTTGTTTTTGAAGTGAAATTAATTTTGTTTTGTTTATGTATGAATCCGTGCCTTCTGTTCCTTTGTGATTATATCTATAATATTTATCCAGTTGTCGCCTTTAAGAATGGCACCAATATCACCTAGATAACATTTGATGTTCGAGAAGAGCTATAGGTCAATAATAACTTTACATAAGATTATCATCAATCAGATAAAGAAAACACTGACGACTGTTACATGAAGCCTTACAATAAGAGTAGGAATGTAGCGGACCTATCAAGAGTTGCAAAATAGTACTCGTAGTAGTTAGTACTTGGAATCAAGTACTCGTATTGTTGAAAACTACGAAATTAAACGAAATTCGACATGAAGGTAGTTCTTCCTGCCGAGTTCATGTATGGGTTTTCGTAGGGCGCAGTAGTAACTGGGTTACCAAATCATAAATAAAACTTCAATGAGAGAAAAATGCACGAAGAATGTCACGCGAATAGCCGCCGTTGCATGCGTTTAATTCTGCAAACCGAAAACTCTGCATATCGCCTTGCACAGGCAAGAGACGGCTGATTGAATAATGAATCCGGGCGCGTGAACTGCCACGATCATTCATGTCGTAAGGGTAGTATACGTTTTCATCGCGGGTGGTGGCGGTCTTCTACCACGCTGAATGATGAAATCCGGCGGCGACCTTCACATCGACTCGCAGGTTTTCCTTAACCAGGTATCTCCCACCAGCGAGGCACCGCCCCAGCCGGGACAAGCTCTAAGATCCCGACCGGACTTCTAGCATGGGTGGTAGTGTGTAGCATGTAAATGTATTTGTGTGTGAGCAAGAGTGAGGATAGGATTAGGAAGAGGAAGGAATGATCGCGCGCGGTCCATGTCGCGTTAGGGTACTGCTCCTACATTCGCCAGATTCTTCCGTGATTTCGACGGGACCACAGAAAGCTATCGATCAGAGTAGCCGGCCGCTAGAATTCTCTACCAGGAGAAACGTCTGGCTGCATACACCTCCACGGTATAATGAATAGATATGTGACAAAACCAATGACAGCTCTTGGTGATAATTGAACATCCAAGCGTATGGTAGATCTCTGACTGCACAATCGCAAATTCTGTCGCTCATGGCCTCTGGATGTCACGATGTCTGATGACTCACTGCGTTAAACCAAGCGTTACACAGCGTTAGGCGTACGAACACAGCGTGTTCTCCCGGCGCTGTCGAGAGCGCATCACTGTTCTCCATTTTGTTGCAGTGTTGACAGACTGAAGGATTTATTATGAGTTAAATGTATACGATTATGAGACTAAACGTATTGATCGGCATGTAACACTCGTCCAAATTTTAAGCTAAGTTTTCAGTAAAAATCATAATCATTTTGGAATTTGTTCCCGTTACTTTTCGGATTTTTTAAACTAAGTGTTCGTCTCAAACGTACTTTTTTAACAGGAACTATCCTCTGAATTCCTCGTTCCCCTTCTCCCTCTCTTCCTATGAGTATTTTCCCCGGCCCCTCTCTCTTTTTGTTCTGTGACTATTTTTTAATCTTTGTTTTAATTTCTGTATTCCTATGTATTCTTCTATCTTACTATTAAACGCGTTGTATTTTCTTCAGTTCTTTCCTTTCCGCCTTTCTCTCTTCTCTCTGCGTTCACTGTCTCAATCTGTCCATAAATATGCTTTTATCTAACTCTGTCTTTCTCTTTTTCTCTCTTTCTCTTTTTTCTCTCAAACGTCTATTTTTCTCTCTCTGTTTCTTTCTCTCTCTCTTCTTCTTCTTCTCCTCATCCGGCGTCTTTTCACATGTCTGGGCTTCCTTTCTCTCTTCCTGCGTCTTCTTTATCCGTCACATCTCATATCTTCCCATGGCATCCTGGTCTTCCTGTGCATCTTGTTCGGCATGCAACTATTTTATTTGCCGGACAGTGTATTCCCTGTCCTCTTCACACTTTTTCCCTTCATTCCTGTCCTCCATCTTTGCATACCGTTCTTTTTTGATGTTTCTCATTAGTTCCACTTGCATAACGCCTTTTTCTCGCACAATACTTCCATTCCTAGTATATACCTGATCGAGTTCCTCCTTCCCCTTTGCCCTTCTGTCACTCCTTTTGTACTGCCACATCTCTCCCCGTGTCTGCTATCTTGTTTCCTCTCCTCACTTTCCTTTCCGGACGGTTCTAACATCAACAGCTTGTCTTACGTCAGGCCTGTGCGGAGTGTGCGACCGTGTATTTGCTTTAGATTTAGTGGGGCTTTAAGCGCGCTTTGAGCAAATCGTCGGACTACGAGTGCTAACCGCCACGTCCCGCCCCGCCCCCGCCAACGCCCCGCCCATGCCCCGCCCTCACCCCGCCAACGCCCCGCCAACGCCCCGCCCACGCCCCGCCCACGTCCCGCCCACGCCGCGCCGCGCCCCGCCCCGCCCCAAAACACCGCCCCTGCCCCGCCCGCACCCCTTGGCGCCCCGCCGCCCCGCGCCGCCCCGCCCACCCTACCCTCCCACTCCGTCCTGCCCCTCCCCACCCTTCCCCGCCACCCCACGCCCTTCACCGCCCTGTTCGGCACCACCCTATTCTGCCCTCCCTGCCGCTTCCACCCCACCTCACCATACTCATCCCCTACGACTCCTTCCGATTCCCCCACCACAATACCCCCGTCCCCCTTCTATCCCACTCCCATCCACTTCATCTCGCCTCCGCGCCGTCCGTCTACGTTCTGCCCTATCTCCGCCACCCGCCAAACGACCCCCCCCCCCGTCACGTCACCCCGCTCTCGTATCGTTCTCGCCTCGCTCCACTCCGACTCGCTCCACTATTGCTCCGCTCTACCTCACTCTCTCCCTGATCCCGCCTCGCTCCTGTGCCGCACCGGTAGCGGTAGCTCAGTGCATCAACTAATGTCTCTGCAGCGCCTCTAACCGGGAGGTCCTAGGTTCGAGTCCTGACGGCGGCAGGATTTTCGACACTAGCTGTTCAGCTAGGTCGAATTCAGCTGCTGTCTGGAGGAAAATTCGAGCGGCCGGCTGCTTTGATCGGTAGTTTTCCGTGGTTTCTCCGATCAACACCAGGCGAATGCCGGAGCAGTACCCTACCAAACGGGCCACGGACCGCGCGCGATCTGTCCTTCCTATTCCTTGTCCTATCCTCTCCCCTTAAACACACACACAGTTACACTAACATGCACTACACTACCACATATTCCGGGTGACCGGTCGGGAAGTTAGAGCTTGTCCCGACTGGGGCGGTGCCCCGCTGGTGGGAGAGTCCTGGTTAGGGGGAAGCCCCACTAGCCGACGGTAAGTCGGCACCGGATCTCGCCATCCAGCGGGGGAAGATCACCGCCATCTCCCGAGAAAAAAACATGCACTACACTAACGGGACTAATGACCAAAGTAGTTGACGCGCCCGGAAACACGAAAAAAACAATCAATCAATCCTGTGCCGCTCACTTCCGCTCTTTCCCCGGTCTCGCTCGCTCTCTGCCCGCTCTCGCCCGCTCTCTCCCGCTCTCTCCCGCTCTCTCCCTGCGCTCTTCCTGTTCTCCCTCTCACGCCCCTCGTTCGCTATGCGGTCGATACTCTCTCGCTCTATTCGCGCGTTACTCTCCCTCCACTCAAGCATCACCCTCGCTATTTTCTCTTCTCGCTCCTACCTCGGCTGCGTAAGTACCAAACACCCCTCGTTCCCGCACCTCACACTACGGGACTCGACTCGCTGTCCCGTTTTGTCATCGCCGTGCCCTAGCGCCTGACCTCTCTCGTCCCATTCGGCGCTCGCCGAGCCCCAGCCGCACGCTGTCGGATCGAAGCGTCAACTCCGCCCCGACTCCAGTGAATCGCAGCTAAGCCAAGGCATCATTGGAGGCCGCAGGGGCGTTGGGGCGGAGGGGGTGACGGCAATGCTGGTGGGATCTGTAGTGGTGCGGCGGTGAATTGAGTGGAGGCAGAGGCAAAGACAGTCACGGGATTTGAGATAGGGGCGGGGCGGAGGAGGCGGCGGGGCGCTGGAAGCGGCGGGGCGGAGGAGGCGGCGGGGCGGAGGTGAAGCGAGGGCGGAGGTGAAGCGAGGGCGGAGGTGAAGCGAGGGCGGAGGTGGAGGGGAGCGGCGAGGAGGCGGAGCAGTGACGAAGCGAAGGCGGAGCGGGGAAAGAAACGGATGTAAGTTATGACGAGTTAGAAGCACATATGGAAACGAGAGTAGTAGTGGCGAGATGAACGCGTTAGATATGAAGATGGAGACGCGGGCCGATGAGGGCCGAATTGATGATTGATTGATTCGTGATTCCGGGCGGTTCAACTGCCTGGATCATTCACCCCTTAAGTGTAGAGCATGTTTTAATTGCGGAAGGTGACGGCGGTCTTCCCGTGTCGAACGGAGGTAAACGGCGCAGACCTACCCGTTTTTTTGCGGGGATTTTCTTCAACCTGGTATCTCCCGCCAGCGGAGCAGACTCCAGGCGGGACAAGCTCTAAGCTTCTGACCGATCTCCCGGCACATGTGGAAGTGTAGTACATGAGGTAGTGTGGTGCGTAAGTATATGAAAGTAGTGAAGATAAGGCGAAGAAGAGGAAGGAAAGGTCGCGCGATCCGTGGCCCGTTTGTTAACGTACTGCTCCAGCATTTGCCTTCTATTTATTAGGGAAATTGCAGAAAACTACCGATCAGAGCAGCCGGCCTGTAGGTTTCTCCTCCAGACGGTGGCTAAATTCGACATAGCTAAGTACCTAGTGTTGAAAATCTTGTTGGGCGTCGTGATTCGAAGCATATGAAATCTCGGGGGCGTGGCACTGCATTGACAGGAGCCAAAGGTGGAGTTTGAAGGGAGTGCGGAAGGATGGGAGCACGGAGGAGCTTCATTAATTGATTGATAACTGATTCCGGGCGCATTAACTACTGAGATCATTACTCGGGAGGTAATGGTGATCTTCCCCCACTGGATGGTGAGATCCGGCGCCGACCTACCGTCGACTAGCTTTTCCAAGCAGGTATCTCCTACCAGCGGAGACCTGCCCCAGCCGGGACAAGTTCTAAGTTCCCGACCGGTCTCCCGGCATGTGTTGTAGTGTAGTGCATGTTAGTGTATGTGTGTAAGAGGCTGAGAATAGGACAAGGAAGGGGAAGGAAAGATCGTGCGCGGTCCGTGGTCGGTTTGTTAGGGTGCTGCTCCAGCATGCGCCTGGAAAAACCACGGACAACTACCGATCAGAGCAGCTGGCCGCTAGAATTCTTCTGACAGCAACTAAATTTGACTATCTGACTAGTGTTAAAAACCCTGCCGCTGTCGGGATTCGAACCTAAGTCCTCTTGGTCAGAAGCACTGCAGTGTCGGGAGCGGAAGGTGGAGATAGAAGCAAGGGTGGAAGGATGGTGCCAGGGAGGGGCTTGAGGGCGGAGGGTATTGGGTGGGGACACGGCAGTGGAAGGGAAGGTGCAGCCAGGGCGCGACAGGAGAAAGGCTTTGCTACGGTGGTGATGGTGACGTTTGAATACAACGCACAGCTTGCGTTTGCTCTCGGAACGGTTACTACGATGAAACACATCGCTAACACAGAACACGTTTGTAGGCGCGGGACAAACAGTGGAACGACTCATCCGAACATCTCGGACTTTTTCTCGTATTATGGTCGCTGTCGTATTCGTAAAGTCGAGTAGGTAAATAAATCGGCACATTAAAATCTCACACAATGTAAAAACGATAAAATGCACTGTCACTGGAGTCTGTTTGTCTGTATACTTCAACCCTCCTAATCATATTAAACAACTTCTAAACGAACTGAAGTAGTTTTTATGAATTATTTATACCTTCAAGTTCATTAAGTTTTGTTCTAAGTAGTATTTCTAAGCAGTAAAAACATATACTGTTAAGGTCTCTCAATTTTTTATTTTTTAGGAACAGTTTGTTTTTTCCATACTAGTAACCCGAGATAATTTATTAAAGTTTCGTATATTAGTTTTTCGGATGATGTTTGAGTAATTTACAAATTTTCATGAAGTTCCAAGACAATACTCATTTTGCAAATTTATTTTTTTAAATATGGTAATACGGACGAAAAAGAAATAAAATCTACCGCGAGATTGACTTGATAATTCACTTGTTCACTTAAAGATGGCAATTATCAGTGTGTTGCCATGCTCTGAAAGAAAACTATGGCGCTGTGGAGCGATTATGCCTCTGGGTTTAAAGCCATCTAAATAGATATATTTAGGAGGCATTGGTTTAATTCCAAGCATACCGAGTAAGATCGCAGCGCCAAAACATGTTTTCGAAAACTTCTTTGTATCTTATGGCCGGATACGAAAAAAAGTATCAGCTCCCCACCAAGAAACCCTGACGCGTTTATTGACACCTCATATGTCTCGATTGGTGGATGTGAAGTGGCTGAACAATGAGTGAAGATCGGCGCTCTCTCTCTCTCTCTCTCTCTCTCTCTCTCTCTCTCTCTCTCTCTCTCTCTCTCTCTCTCACACACACACACACACACACACACACACACACACACACATTCGCAGCACACGCGCAGCTAGTCAAATACTTTATAGCGATTTCTTGAAGTTCTTATGAGAGATTTATACAGGGTCTCAGAATAAAAGTTTCAAATTTCTACATGTAGGTGAATCAAATATAATAAAATTTTCAGTAAACTCGTGGTGGGATAATTTCATATAACGAAGTCATCCACGTGGGCATGAATCGTGATATGAAGGCAACCCATCATGCATTAGTATTTGACAAGTTCGACGTTCTGACGCAGGCAAAGAAATTTCGCAATTCCACCAAACATCAAATCACGATGGGTTGCCTGCGAATAAGGGGCAATGTTACTTCATTACATGATATATCTCACCACATGTTCATTGGAACAATGTTTGGGTCCTTCTACATATTCTTAAAGTTTGTAACATTTATTGTGCGACATTCTGTAAAATAGAGACAGATCAATTGAAGGTTTTGACTCTTCGTAGAGCTACATCATTGAAAATTCTCTCTGAGTAGTAAAATAAATGCTGCTGATCAGAATATGATCTCATATGTCCACAATTCAAGCGAAGGAAGTTGAAGTATTTTTGGAACAATTATGTTTACGTATAATTTTAAATCCACAATTTAACTCAAAATTCTGTTAAAACTGTTTTATTTTAGAAAGTGTTTGCATGATTATTTAAACGTTTCATATTGCACTGATTGCATTTAAAAAGTTGTAGTTTCCACACCATAGTTGCAAAGGCAGAAGAAATTGAAGCATTTGTAATTTTCGAAATTTCAGAGATTTTAATTGAAATCTGAATAATACCTATTACTAAAAAAAAATTGTAATATTCGAGCAAACGTAGTTTAAGAAAAAAAGAGACAGTTATGAATATTTTTCGAAAATGTACCAGATGATTCATGTGAAATAGTTCACAAAAATGAAAGATTCGTTTCAAATTGGGAAAGCCTCGAGTGCGACCAAGTCTATCGTAAAATATACATTTTGGGAACAATCTGTGTACGATTTAGGTACTAGTGGACACACCTACTTGATAGATTTTGAGAGAAAAATACTTTTGGGTTCCAGAGCACCGCAAAATCTGATTTTACGACAAATTATTGATACCAATTTACCTCAGCATTCGTTAACCTTCATTAGAATGAATTCGAGAGAAAGTGTGAAGCGAACTCCGAAAGTGCTACAAATTACTTTGACTATATTATTCAAATACCATCGCAACTTGAACTGATTTGGCATGGTAAATTAACTGTTAAATTAACTCTCTTTAATGTGACAATGATTGACTAGAAATGCAGTAAAACTTGAAAGGAGTTTTCTTAAGAAAATAGGAATTTCTTTAAGTTAAATAATAATAGTAATTGAAAACATTGTTCAGATGAACTGTATAGACCATTTTATTTGTTTATTTCCTCACAATGACATAAGTCTGTAAGAATGTATTTGCTAGGAGTATATTATTAGTTAAACATTAACGAATATTTTAACTCGTTACGTTCACCATTCCATTAATGCGACGAAATACAAGTTTATATTTAATCTCTTGTCGGACTATTTCGGTAATTAGAATGTAAACGAACGGCTTGCGCGAGGGTCGCCTTGCATATTAAGTGACACGGGAATGTATGGAGATTCTGTGGGGAAGTGCGCGGCAGATGTGCATACTAAGTGACACTAAAATGAATGGGAAAGCTTACGGAGAGAAAAGAGTTTTGGAATGGAGCTACATGCAAAGTTTCATTTCTCACTTCATGAGAGGTTCACTAGAAAGGGTTAATATTTCTTATAAGATGAGATAAGATAAATTTATTTAAGCTGCAATTGGGTATAACCTGGTGTTGGCTAATTATATAAACAATGTAATATAACTAACATACAAATTATATAACAATAACCCTAAAATCACTTCCTTCTTCATTTCTCAGCTCTATACCTCATGACACCTCACTTCACAATATAACGCTTTTGCATACCTGTATAATCTACTATTCTCAATTAAGTTCTTGATTTACTTAGGAATATCATAAATTAAATTCCTAAACTGTTGAACGCTTCGAGGTAATGGTTCAAAAGTATTTTGCAGGCAATCTATTCCATTCCGTTTTCGTTCGATTTGTGACAGAAAATTTCCCGACATCCGTTCTTGTTCATCGTTATAGTATTAATATGTTGAAGACTAATCTCTTTTGATACAGGAAAGTTCTAGTCAGACTGTAAATAAAAAGAACAGTTTATCTTTACGTGAGAGTAAGTACATCCGTGACCAGGATGTATTGTTTTTGTTTTTTTTTCACGCCAGCTTGGTTTGCTTTCGTGTGTATCATACGAGTACTTCACAGAAATGTTGATTTAGAAATTTTTTTCAAATATGAACTTGTGTGACATTGCCGTTTCTGACATATATTTGAATTTATCATATTATTACACGTCCACAAAAGAAAAAAATACATCTAAAATAATTTCATTAAGAAATATTTCGATAAAAAAGGTTAGTAATGTAATATTTTCTGTGATGTACTGTCCTACTTTGATGCATAATAAATAATACCAATAAATATTTTTTACTAATTTTTGAACTATCATGAAAAAATGAATCTCTCTACTTTTATCGATGATATTATTTATTTTATTTGCAGTACTATTCTGACGCATTTTCTCAATCTTAAACTGTTATTATCTTGACGTGCACAGAACTCTTTAACACTTTAGACGTGCACTTAACTCTTAACATTTTAGATTGCATCTGTAACTTAACGCAACAAACAATTGAATATAATGTTTCTAAGAGAGGTAGATAACTATGGGAACACAGCCAGCAATAAATTTACAACACAGACTGCGCTACTTAAAGTTTTCGAAGTTGTGGCAATATTTCACCCCTACCAATGGTACCCGTCGTTTCCTCATACTTTTTTTTCAATTCCCTAATGTTTCGTCTCTGATTAGGACTTTCATGACAGAAATACATTAAAAAATCACGTATCAAAAACAATGCCACAACTAATTTCTTTCTTGATGCGTAAAACTACGTGTATTTTAAATGTGAGAGTACTTATGTTTATAAATGCTGAAAATATTATAGAACAATTGCAGTTTTATATCTTAAATTTTGGTAGGGAAGCGAGGGGAGCGGAGGAAGCGAGGGGAACGGAAGAAGCGAGGGGAGCGGGAAAAGCGAGGGGAGCGGGAAAAGCGAGGGGAGCGGGAAAAGCGAGGGAGCGGGAAAAGCGAGGGGAGCGGGAAAAGCGAGGGGAGCGGGAAAAGCGAGGGGAGCGGGAAAAGCGAGGGGGCGATCGGAGCAAAATAGGGGAGGGCGGAGTGACCGAACGGGCTATGTGAAAGGAATGAGCGAACTGAAATCAGCGTAAAGAACGTGCAGATTTATCAGCAGGGGGTCCAAATAGTTCTGGAGGGTTTGGATGGGTGAGGCAGGGGGTGGGGAGAGGACGACCGCGCTAGGCCGCATAGGGAGGGCAGGGAGGTCAGTTTGCTTCATACATTATTGAGATAAATAAATACCCGAGCGATGTTGGGTAATCAGCTTGTGTACAATAATAACGTAGTGCATTGACATCAACTAAAATATTGAGATCTAGGGGCCTCGCTTTGCATCACTCAGCATTGAGGGGTGCTTCCACCAATGTGGTGTTGTAAAAGGAAATAGGTTTTGTTTTAATTTACAATTCATAAGAACCTCTTTTTTATCGTATAAGCTCTGAACACTTTTTCTTTTCTTTCAAAAGTCATTATAGTATTATTTTCCAATACATCAACCCATCTCGTCATACCAACCCGTGTCTTGCCTCCAATAGCACTGTAAAGTGATTTGGAATGTGATTACAACCATCCGTTAGATATGTCCGTTAGATATGTACCACTTACAGGAATGTTGTGTCTGATCATTCTGATTATGTTGGTGGCCTGAGAAAGTTTGTACAGCCAGATCTTGATATTTCTGTCTTAATTCTTTTATTGAACATGAGTTGCGGCTAAGAATTTTCCCTTGGAATGAATAAAAAATCAGTTCTCTTTGATATTCATGAGTTATTCCTTTGGTTACCCTTTCCCAGATACTCCTTCAGAGTTTCTTTCACTTGAGTAATTATACTTAATTATGAGTTACTGATCTTTAATGTTCCTTCTAATTGCCATATCGATAAAGTACAGTTCTTTAAGTCATATATAGTTATTTTTTGTATGGAGTACGTACGTCTTAATATTAAACATTTTCCTAAAGAAGGCGGCTGATATCACTGTAGTGCCTGTCACGGAAAGCCCTAGGGATCGAGTTACGATGTGGCAGGATTTTCGGCATCAATACCAAGTGAATGCCGGTGTAGTACTCTAATAAACGAGCCACGGACTGCGCGCGATTTATCTTTCCTCTTCGTTGTCCTATCCTCGCCCCTTATGTACACACACACACACACACACACACACACACACACACACACACACACACACACACATACAGTCACCCGTGTCTGGAGGCCAGTCGGGAGCTTAATGCCTATCCCGGCTGTGTTAGTGTCCCGCTTGAGGGAGATACCTGCTCGCGGAAACTTGCCATGGTGACCTAGGTCCGCATCAGCCAATGGGGGAAAATCACTGCAACCTTCAGCGATTAAAACATACACGGCACTAATTACGGGACTAATAACTTGTGACGCGCCCGGAATCACTAATCAATTAAAATTTGTGGGAAGTGAGAAGTATTCTTTCCTGGATCGTTTTCTTGCCTTCTGTGTAAATGGGGCCACATTTTAAATGTAAGAGATTCGTTATAAATATCAATTTCTGTAAGCAATGGTTCCGTAAGTAATATCGTGCAGCCATCTATGACTGATTATTCGTATATTAGTTAATTATGCCTCGAAGAGGTGTACATAAACTTACTAGATCTTGCTGCACGCCAAAACGTGAGACTTCAGTTCATTAACATCAAAGCCCCGCTTGTGACTCCTACCTCTGGCAGAAATTGATTTTCCTCGGAAGTGTATGCATCAGCAGTCACAGACGTTCTGCATTGGATCTACTAGGAAGGCTTCCTGAGACGCAGTTGCCTTGAAGCAGAGACGCCAGATGTAATGGAATACGGAAGGCGACGCGGAAGATATTACCAAACCTCCAATGCCTTGGAATGGCAACAGTATATCGGTTTATTCCAACTATTGCAGTTCTAACCCGCCACTAATTTATTAATAAATGGCCTGAACTTTGGCATTAATAAACGGCCTGAATTTCGGTAGAGCCGTTTATTTATTTCTGTTCTGTTGCCTGAAAGTCATTTTTATCTTTACTTTTGTTTAGACAAGATAGTTTAATCTTTTATTACTCTGAACACTTAGCGATACTTTCGCGTTTTAACGCTTCAGGAATGTTTACAAAAAATTCCAAACCGTCGTCCTGCATAATAGTTTTGTGGAAAATTGGCGCCCTCTTGTAGCTTAGTATGCTCATATACACTTAAAATATTACGAGCGCTTTAGTATCTGTTGGTTTAATTAACAATTGTGCATTAGGATCAATGACGTGAATAGTGAACTAGTTGATTAGAAAAAGACAGAGGCATCGGTGATCCCGTGGAATGGATAGCAAATACAGAAAATACTCGTTGAACTCGTGGCTCATTGCTAAGTCGCTAGCCTTTCACTACTGCGATTCGGATTCGATTCCCGTCGAATCTCATGTGAAATTTGTTCCAACAAAACGTGTTTAGCTGCTTCACAAGGGCTAGTCCAACCCATGTGAAGTGTCGTAAACCCTGCCCCCTATCCTTATTCCTTCCTAATTCTGGCCGCTGGGTAGTGACGCAGGAACGCGTGGTGGGAGGCGCATACGCGGAGATGCTACCTGGCGGTCCTCTTGACAACTGACTGCGACGAGACGCGACAGACATAATATTAACGGAGGATTACTCCAAAAGCGCTGTTATTAATGGAAGGATTACTCCGAAAAGCGCACAGCGCTCAACGCCCTCCAAGGGGCTTGTAGACGCGTTGCGTTAAAGTAGACGCAACAAATTAAAAAAGAAATATCCCTTTACGGAATCTGAGTAACTGGGAGTGTGAGAATGTGCGTATGTGTGGATCCGTCACTCACGTTTAGTCCACTTTCCTTGAACCAATCGCGATATGCGAGGTGTCATACTCGTCTCGGTCCGCCAGTGGGGAAATGATAATTTGCTTTCAGAACCGATCGGAAGATTCAAAGAAATTCCCAAAAACGTGTTTTTGCTTGTTTTAACGCTACCATCTTAGCTAGTGCGCCGGGAATTAAACCTACGCCGCGCCGCCCAAATAGATCTACGTAGGTGGCGTTGATTGCTACAGGTGAATTGCCGCGCGGTAGATTTCTTTTAATTTGCATACTTAACGTATTTTTTCAAATAAATTTCCTAAACCCTACTATCAGTATTGCATTGGAACTTATTGAACTTGAAGAACTTCAAGTAAATACGAAAAAACCTGTGAGTAATGCTACAGAAGCACATTTACGTTCGTACGTTCGACTTCTCACATTTACATTCTTAAACGTGCAAATGCCGATTTTCAAATGAATGTGACATACAACTTATTTTTATTAAATGTACCTAACACTTAATTCACATAAACATAAAAAAACAGTCGCATTTTCTGTGCTTTTATACAGATTCGCCTATAATACGATAAATAGAGCAATTACAAAAGTAGAAGTGAACACTATCAGACTAACTTTGTGAAGTATTAATCTCTTCAGAAATTAGCCCACAAAAATATGGAAGTGTTAGTTAAATCCGGGAAAGAATATAATGTATTAGTAGAAGATTTTGTGATAGAATTTTTGGAACTAATTAAGAATGAATTAAGAATGAATTAATTTTTAATTTTAATTAAGAATAATTAATTTTTAAGAATAATTAAGAATGAATTAATTTTTGGAACTAATTAAGAATACTCGTGGCTGTACTCGTGGCTCATTGCAAAGTCGCAAGCCTTTCACCACTGAGGTCCGGGTTCGATTCCCGTCGAATCTCATGTGAAATTTGTTCCAACAAAACGAGTCAAGCTGCTTCACAAGGGCTAGTCCAACCCTTGTGAAGTGTCCTAAACCCTGCCCCTATCCTTACTCCTTCCCAATTCTGGCCGCTGGGTAGTGACGCAGGAGTGCGTAGTAGGAGGCGCATACGCGGAGATGCTACCTGGCGGTCCTCTTGATAACTGACTGCGACGTGACGCGACCTGACAGTGATAATGGAGAATTACTCCAAAAAGCGCGCAAAGTAACGGAGGATTACTCCACAGCGCAAAGCGCTCAACGACCCGTAAGGGTCTTCGAGACGCGTTGCGTCAAAATGGACGCAACAAATTAAAAAAAAAAAAAAAAAAAATGATTTTATTGAAGAATAACACCGAAGAGCTGCTTCTAGATTATTTTTACGTGTATTTTTGTCTTTATTAGCAAAAAACAATTCTCACTATTCAGCATGATTCTTACTTGCAAGTGTTTTTTATCACGTTTATAATTTTGAAATTGTAATATTACTACTTAATATCCCCTATGGAGGTAATATACAAACCCATTGGGTGTTGGGAATTTTTGAACAGGAGAAAATCATTATCAGCTAGTACGATTCATTAATATGTCCAATGTTAGAGACTTGTAAGAACTTATTTGAACAAAGCTACACATGACATAAATCTTCAACACGTGAAAAATACGTATAAAACAGTTTATAGCGTTCAACTAGTTCGAATTATTTAAGCCATTGACATAATAAAAATATGAAAATATTTTGACACAAATTTGCAGAAAAAGATTTCAATAATCTACTATACCACACGTTTTGAATATGTAAAATTTCCTTTCAATTATATTGCAGTTTATTGTGGGGTCCGCCTTTGAACCCCCTCATTGATGATCTCTGAGTATGGAATGTTATTGTAATGGATTGTTCATTGCACACCGTGGGGCTAATGAAATCATAGATTAACGGAAATTATTTGAAATGTCAATCAATATTTGTAAAACGTGAAATTATTAAAATGTTTGGGCCCCGTTTGTGTTATCTATCCATGAACAGAGTTCAACCCAAAAATTTGGAGCCATTTTTCAGAATGTTTCGGAAATGTAATCAAAGCTTCATTTAAAGTTAGTTAGTTAATGCCTTATTTTACGTGGCGAGACTCGGACCATCAGGCCCACTCTTCCGTCTAACCACACAAATTTCGCTACGCTCCTTTCACCACCTAGCGGAGAAAGGAGGTATTATCTTGGGCGACGAAAGAGGCGGAACTAAATGGCATCGGCAATGGCTCAGAGGCATCATTTAGGCTTGAGGATCTTTTACATGCAGTAAATCTACTAACATGGGACAGCCGGCTTTACTTCCCTCCGAAAGAAAGCGAAGGATTTTTTCGCCCTTAAAAATCCACGGCTTCGATCGGGTTTGAACCTGCAAACTCGGGTACAACAGTCCGTTACGCTAACCGTTATACCACCGAATCCGCTACTAATCCCCAAAAATCAGAATATCTCTTTCAAACTCCTTGGGACTCGAGCTCCTTCAACACTAGAACGACAAACGCGTCATTTTGATGGCTATAACATATTCAAATAATGTTATTGTTAGGGTTTCTTTTTTTCTCCATGAAGTAAAACACCGACTTGTACTTCAATAATTAATTTATTAGATCATAGTATACCTTAACCGGAGAGAAGCGTACTACTCGAGCAACTTGAGCGATGAATTGAAGAAATGCGGGGGGAGTGGGATATTAGTTACAAAGTCGGCCACTACCGTATTTACAGTAATGCCAACCTCTTAAAAATCGAAGTCAACCTGCTATGTGTGCGGCCAGGTCATCGAAATGGGTAGGCAGGGACATAGATAGCAGTTTTAGGTGTCTCCCTTGAAGGACCTGGACCTGCCTCAGCCATTTCTTTACATAATGATAATAAAGCTGAACAGAAATTCTCGACTATGAAAGCAACTAGTTTTGACTTGCTTCTAATTCGCGCCAACGAAGTTTTTATTGCATGGAATGTTGTCATCAGCGCTCGCTGCGAGCTTTTACCTTCAACTGTTTCTCTGAAGCAAGGTCATCGTTCAAGAAAAGGTGTGCGAGTAGAACATCCAGCCCCAAACTTTCCGCTTTAAATCTTTCTCAAGAATGCTACTCTTCGACACACATCGCGTCTCCCCTTCTCTCCCCCTCCACAGGCTTCCAAGAAAATGACATTCCTGGCAGCGACCCACAGCCGTCCTAGGAATGCGAGCAGCCCCCCTGCGCGCGCATGGGGACGGTTTTGTCTGGCGCGCTCCGCTCAATGATGTACACGGTATAGATCGCTCACTGGCCCGCCATGTTTGAAGCCAAGATTGCGTGTGGAAGCAATCTGCAACAATGACAGAAAGGCTTTTATAAAAAGGTTCTGATGTATTATCAACGAGTTAGAATACAATAGTAAAATAATAATAATAATAATAATAATAATAATAATAATAATAATAATAATAATAATAATAATAATAATAATAATGATAATATTTATTCAAAATTGGTTTTACAGATTTTTGGTTGGTTGGTGATTCCAGGCACGTCAACATCTTAGGCCATTAGTCCCGTCTATTGTTTTTCCCTCGGAAGATGGCGGTGATCTTCCCTTCGCCATCGCTCGATGGCGAGATCCGGCGCCGATCTACCGTCGGCTAGTGGAGTTTCTCCCTAACCAGGACTCTCCCATCAGCGGGGCACCGCCCCAGCCGGGACAAGCTCTAAGCCCCCGACCGGTCTCCCGGAATATGTGGTAGTGTAGTGCATGTTTTTTCTCGGGAGATGGCGGTGATTTTCCCCTCGCTGGGTGGCGAGATCCGGCACCGACCTACCATCGCCTAGTGGGGTTTCCCTTTAACCAGGACTCTCACTCCAGCGGGGCACCGCCCCAGCCGGGACGAGCTCCAAGCTTCCGACCGGTCTCCCGGAATATGTGGTAGTGTAGTGCATGTTAGTGAAAGTATATATATTGAGAGGAGCTCGAATATACGCCCTGGTAACGGACCGGACCATATATAAAAATTCCCAAAATACCGTCTTCGGCAGTTCACTAATTTGAACGGGGCGCGAGAACCCCGTCACTGTCTGACGTCGGCCGCGGCCGCGCCGAGCGAAACGCTTGTTCACGAATAAGAAATTCGAAAGATAAGTCTGGGAACGAGATCTTGTGATTGGCCGGTATCCGAAAAACGAGGGAAGCCAACGGCAAGAAACTTTTTTCCGTTGAAAGTTGAAGGGGTCTCAGAAAAATCTCGGAGGAGGACGGATCGCTGCGGAACGCGTCTCACAAATCACGTAAAAACCGTTATAAGGGACGGTTAGTGAAGAGAAACCGGTCGCGAGTCGCTAGCAGTGAACTTCACGCGAGATTGTTTCATCCGAATACGGGAAGAGAACGAACATTGTACTCGTTTTTTTGTTGATAACTCACAACGGAAAAGAAACGTGTATCAGTGGGAGCGAATTATGTGAATTCAGTGAGGGCTGAATCGGACTCTTTTCCGGCGTACGCCGAACAATTTTCTGCATCGCCGCTACGTCATATCACCGAAGCAAGGAGCCAAGGCGATAACCATTCCTGAAAACACCGCCAGAGAAGCATTTGTGTTGGGGAAGGAAGACGGGCGCAGAGGCGAAGCCGAGGCACTTCCCGGCCGAGAAAATTGGTACGGAGACGCAGCGGAAGGGGGGGCGGAGGATCGTGGAGGCCAGGCTACCCCGACGCGTCGCCAGCACGAGCCGTCGCGGCCAGCGCAGCGAGAGCCTCGGAGGTCGCGTTGGGCGCGATCGTCACGTTCCCAAACGCCGAGGCGCCAAGGCGCCGCTCGCAGCACTCGACTAGGCCAGTTCACGTAAAACCCCATTGGAGAAGCGTGAGTACCCGTGCGACAGACGGTTGCAGAAACGAAAGAAACGTAATTGAACGACGCTAAACCACACTGTTTGTTTCTTAAAAGCTTTCAAATATTAGGTATTTCAAGCCACATTTGTGAACGTTGATGTGTGGAACTCTTAAATGAAAGCCATGTTAAGAACAGAAATGATTAATTCACTTTAAACAAGTCACCCAATTAATTAAGTGTTAAAAAGGGGTGTTGTAAATAGTTTGATTAATTTTGCTCTGTGCCGAGTTTTGTTTAAGAAGTAGTGATTGAAGTGTATTATGGATTAATAACCATTTGTCAGGAATGAAAGCAATTCAGAGTAGGAAGGTTCAACTTTGTATTCTTTGGGTCCTTAAGACCAAGGCTTGCCTGCACCAAATGGTGTATAAAGTACAATTCATTAAATGAATGATGAAATAAGGTGATTTATTGTGAAGAGAGGTAGCAATAATTGCTCCGAATATTCATTTCCGAGCACGAAGGTCGCGTTCTGTACGTGATTGTTTGTCAAGGGCTATTTTTGTTGAATTTGTGTGTGTTTTTTTTGTTTTTGTCATTCCTTGATTGTAGAATATACAGCCTTGTATGCCAGAGCCACAAGTGTTTTGCTTTGAGTATAAACCTGCCCGTATTCCCCACCCAGGTGCATTTTCAGGCATAAGCCTCATCCAGGCAAGCGATTCGAAACAACTCGAGAGGTCTGACGTCGGGACGGCAGTGGACTGTCGAACGACGCCGGTAACGCCCACGCGATCTCACACATCCTTAGGGCTAACGACTCCTTCTCGCAACAGGGTTGTATTATGCGCGGCGCGTCGGAGGGAAGGCCACGACGTGTGTTCCGTCGCAATGTGCATATATGTATATACACATGTGTGTGTGTGTGTGTGTAAGGGGAGAGGATAGGACAAGGAAGAGCAAGGACACATCGCGCGCGGTCCGTGGCCCGTTTGGAAGGGTACTGCTCCGACATTCGCCTGAATTGATCGCAGAAACCACGGAAAACTACCGATCAGAGCAGCCGGCCGCTAGAATTCTCCTCCAGACAGCGACTGAATTCGACCTAGCTGAAAAGTTAGTGTCGAAAATCCTGTCGCCGTCAGGACTCGCTCCTGGGACCTCCCAGTCAGAGGCGCTGCAGTGACGTCAGTTGATGCACTGAGCTACCGCTCCCGGTTTGTTTTACAGAGTTAATGTCCATTGTTGTTTCTTGTAATTACTAACCATCGATAACCAGATGTGATGGTTAGCAATACTGAGTTTATAATTTATTATATGTCTACTTCTACATAGTATTTTTTATGTATGGCGTGTTTTTTAACAATATTCTTATTTTTAAAATTAACAATATACGTTTTTGTGAACATACAAATTAAAAAAAAACAGCTTTAAATCATAAAATAAGTAAATATTTACAGAGATGCAATAGGTATATCCCTATAGGCAAGATATATAATTCCATAAATAACTTTATATTTAATTTATACAGCAAACTTAAGTGTATATACGTGAGCCTTTTATATCTTATACATTATTGGCTCCGTTCCCTTCCCGCGAATGCCACCCAGATCGACCCCCGAGAAGCGGTCACTACAGTTCTCTTTAGTCAAAATGAACAGTAAGCCATTGTGATTGATTTTAAATGTATTCATGATTTAAAGTATGTGTGAAAATTTCGAAAATATTCATCCACTTGACAGCCGACAACGCGCGACAGCCGTCAAATTGACTGCTTCCCAGTAGCTGCTAAACTCTGCGCTCCGTGTGTCGACTTGTTTTCTTTATATGTTATCTCTCTTGCGAGAAACCACGGACGCTCTCTTTGTTGAAAAATATTAGTGTTCATCGTATCTGAAGTGTTGTTATAAGAAGTCAGTGATGAAATAAAACGCTATAGAAACTGTCTGTGACATCTTATGACGAATGGCAACCCACGAGTGAGCAGCCAAACTGTTCTTAATTGTTTTGTTGTCAATTGCATACATTCTTCTAATTGATGTAACCAATAAAATGATAAAATAAATACGTTTTAGGGTGTTTTTGTGTGTATATATTTCCCGAAATCAAGAAATATCGCATTTAATACATGAGCCGTCAAAATGACGGCGCGTGGACATTCTCGGTAAATGAAATGGTGTTATAGTGTTAAATTGATCTGGTAATATTGAATTTTGGAGAATGGTCGGGGAGGCAGACGTTTTCTATCAATATATTTTTGGAATCAAGGTCCTACAAAACGTGGATTGTGAGAACACGATTTCTTAAAGGATATAATTTGCCACATGTAAGAACAAAATATTTGTACACTCTTTCATTACCAGGGATCAGCAATAAGAGTTTTTCTGTCAAAAAATCGCAGTTTTCCGGCGCAAATTACTTTCTCTTATTACGAAAGAAGGCGAGAAAGCAGTAAAAATGAATTGATGGACTTTTGTCGTGGTTAATGCTACCTGTAGCACATGTTACTCTTCTGATTTCTGGCGCATACGTGTGTGCGGAATGTCGAAACGTGAGTTCTAAACCCTTAAAACCTACCTTTTGGGTCTACGAAGAGGATGTCATGAAAGCAACAGAGAAGTAATGTGCTCGGAAACATGAGCAATACGCAGAAAATCAAGATAACTAAAAATGTTTATTTTTACAAAAAAAGTATAAAGTCCCAAATTAA
>BLKR01008051.1:0-26904 GCA_011170035.1 Teleogryllus occipitalis
TTTCCTCGAAGCGTTCAACAGTTTAGGAAATTAATTTAGGGTATTTTTAAGTTTATGAGGTAGTTAACTAAGAATATTAAGTTATGCAGTGAAGTGAGGTGTTGTGCAGTGTAGAGAAGAGAAATAAGGAAGGAAATGTTTTAGGGTTATAGTGAAGTGAAGTGAAGGATAGTGCAGTGCGTTCTTTATTGTATAAACACTCAGTGTGCCTTTAGATGATAAACGTTTCTTTTCTTTTTCATGTAATTTAATGTTTCAAGAATCAGCAGTTATTATATTATTATTACTGTTATTGTTATTATTATTATCATTATTATATTGTTTGCACAACATTTATTATCTTATTTATGTAACCGGGTTACACCCAATTGCAGTTTAAATAAATTTATCTTAAATTTATCTTATAATAATAGAACCGATTTATAATATAAGCATCACAAATCACCGCCCTTACACACGCGACTGTAAATTATTAAATAATTTGGGTACATATTTTTATTCTGTTTTTGATGGTTATCTACGTCTTATTTTATTTTTGTAAATTTACAATCAGAAGTTAAGTAACAAAATGTCTACCTTTCCATAATCTGATGAATTATCTGGAGCGATTGTGAAAATATTAAACCTTTCATTCATTTTCCTTGTATTTGAAATGTTTTAAAATTCTGACATTTTCTTACAGCCATTAAACATTGAGCTCGATTCTTGTAAAGTTTGAAAATAACCTTGCTTAGTAGTATCTTCCTTATACTACCAATTTCTTTATATCGTTCATTTCAATGACCGATGCTTTGAAATTTCAATCAGTGAAATAAATCTATAACGAATGGAAAAATCTTTCATTCTGATCGGTAATATTGACTTTTGTTCCTGTGTCCTTCTATTCGAGATCACAGATAGCTGAAATTGTGCTGCCACCCCTATCAATCTCCCCTCTCCCCGTAAGTCAGGACACCGAGAGGCGAAGGCCAACTTCCCTAAAGGCGAAAGTTAAAAGATCTACTAAAGGAAATTTTGTAGATTTAATTTAAAATTACAAGTCAGAAAGTATTTTATAAATAACTACTGTCATAACATCCTCTTTGTCATTATATTCCTCTTTATATTATTCAAGGATGACAACAGAAATGAAACTATACGTTTCGTTTCTGCCCCACTCTGTGTGTTTCTGTGTAAGAAAATTATTTTTGCGTGAGTTTAGTTCCGTCACAAGTAACGAAACGAAAGTCTGTGTAAATTTAGTTTCGTTAGAGAAAGAACAGATCCTTGAAGACAGTTTCGTTTCTTAACTGAAACTAAACGAAAGTGAATTTCTTTGCATTGAGTTATTTCTTAATTTAGTGTCGTTATTAATAATTGTTGAAGGACAAGTAACGAAAGTCGGGAGAGGTCCATTCAGAGGATTTGGACCCCATATTACATTTCTATACGTGCTATTTTGTTTCAGAACTACCTAAACACAAGTAATTATCTGTACATTTTCGTCTACCCTCTATTGATAATTGCATAATTTTTAAATTGATTCCTGGTTCTTAGTCAATTCTTACTCGCAATAATCACCATACTGGAAACACAGTTTGGCATGACATTTGAGTCACTATTGTTTCGTATGGATAACAGCGGAAATACCTCAAATAAAAAGGGGCGGCTTGTTCAGCCGGCGTGACTTAAAGAATACAGCTGTAAGACGGCGCGTGGCGATTTATGCACTTCGATAGGCGGCAGATTTTTGCACATATTTGAATAAAAGTTCATATATTTTCCATATCTCGTGTAAATTCAGTCCATGTAGCATGTTAAGCTTAACAGTGAAATTTCATTAAATATTAACAAAGCATCTCAATAGTTAGAGCTTAAACATTTTCAGTAATCCCTTAAACATTAGAGTTTTTTTTAAAATAAGAGAGAATTGACAATGAGAAAGCAAGTTAAGAAATATTTTTTATTATTTATGCGAAGAATAGACACACTCTTCCGTCCCGAGAGTCTCCGAGGCCTGTGTGTTCAACGAGGTGAATGGGGGCACGAGGAGAAAAATGAACTCCTGGATTTATTTGACAGATGACCTTCAGACCTCGATGGTCTGTGGGAAACGCATCTTGTTTCAGTATCCCCTCCCCTTCCCTCTTAGATACCATAAGCAAATCCCATGACGTCATAGAGACTGGGATATCAGAACAACTGACGAGCTCCTAATTGTCAGTTACAATCCAGTCAGAAAAGTAGGGGGTTGCTTTTTTATTTTATATAATTCATTTTAATTACAAAAACTCCGGCAAAGTAAAAAATCATTTTTTATTAATCTCTCACCCTTTATGGCATAGTGTAACTCAGCAGCACAAGAAACAGTAACGATATGCTTAATTTCGCTTAGTTTTGTTTCTGTTGCCATCCTGGGTATTAATTATTCATTGGTACTGAGAAAAACATAGCAGTTCCATTTAAAAAAGCATAATGGTGATTAAACGTCTCGAAAACTAAAAAATGTGAAAAAAATCTTCTTTCCCCATGATTCCGCATTGTTGAACGAAAATTGCATATAGATATTGAATGGCTAACATCGATAATGAGTGGAACACACGATATAGAAACTTCGATACATAGAAATAATTATGAATTTTTTGTAAATGCTTTTGCAAACTTTTTTGAACTTATCTAACACTCTAGAACTTGCCTGAAACTCATTTTTCATAACCCGCGCAAATTCCGTCGCTTTTTCTTTTATAGGAGGTCCCGAAACTGTCACGTTTTTATCCTTTATCAACCTCACCCACTTTAAAACCGCTTGGTCCGCACCTTCGTATACACTCAACTTTTTCCTTTTCCGATTTCCTTCTACAACTTCAGTTTTGCAAAAAGTTTTGCAGAGTTTTGCAAAAAATTCCCGTCGAAAATTATAGTCGAAACTGTACTATCTGATATTTTATTCTTCTGCGCCAATAGGTGTTTTCCCTCGTTTTTTGCATACCAATGTCCACATCTATGATCATGTTCACTTTTCCTGCAACATTAAAGGATTTTCATTTCGTGATTTTCAACTCTTAAGTGCGTAACAGCGAACTGAACCTGCGCTGAACTGACGAACTCGTATCATCGGGTAGGGCCATTAGACCCAGGGGCACGCGATTGGCCTTCAAATAGTAATTGAGGCACGCATTCCCACGATAGGCAAGTTCCCGGAGATGGAAAGCGGGAGGATCATTCCATACAAAAAAGGTCTCATGACCTCGATATCTTTAAATTCAAAGATACTGGAGTATGGCATTTTTTATGCCGCGACTTATAAGTCAGTCATAATTTTTAAGTTATATATGCCATAGTAACTTAACAATAAGCATCTGAACTACTCGGTTTTCAGAGCTAACACCAATGTTTATCATCACTTTGGTCAAACACAAATATTTTTAAACATTTAGAATATTTATCTAAAAATTATAATATGTGTAATTTCGCACATAGAATTGATTCTTTATTTTTAGATATGTCATAGCAAAAATTCTTAAATAAATTAAAAAATGTAATAACAAAACCAATCTTTAGATTTGAACATTTCTTTTCTCAAATGGTTTTATGTGCTCTTTGAACCCTGAAAGATTGAAAGTGGAGCTTTAAAAAAACACGTAAATTATAAATACTAAAATGAAATAATAAATACTGAAATAAAATTAAATAATAAATACTAAAATTAAAGATCGTAGAAACAACTTACCGGAGCGAATGGACGCTGAAGGCAGGATCACCCATTTAACAAGTCACACAGCGCTGGCCTGTCATGACGTCCTTTCACGGCGTATTCCCGGATCCCGATGTAGAACTACTTCTCTAGGATCTTCAGAAGAACCAGAGTACACTTCGACAGATATTCTATTTTTACGCACTGGAATCACAATGTTGGTGCTGCATGTTCCTGGTACAGTTTTTAGTCGGATAAAACCTGTTGGTGTTTAATAGATTGGCTTCATTTTCTACTTTACTTGCAAACGAAGATAAAATTTCTTCAACGTTAGTCTGTGCTCATTGAAAATGTTCTTTAGGATTCGTGATCTGAGATCCCTGAATACTAGCGTACTTAGCAAGCCTTTTAATTGTTCAGCCTATGGCGACACAGGGACCCTTACTATTACTGGTAGCAAAGAAATGCTATTTAGTTGTTTGAAAATCAGACTTGTGATGCAACAAGTTGATGAAGTTCTTACACGTGAATGACCGAAAGGAGTTAAAAATTTATTTAAATTACAGATTGTGGCTTGTTCTTCAATTCACGTATCCACATACTCCTCCTAGTGGTTGATTTTCTCTCTTCCCTTTCTGTCCCTGCCTGCGGTGTATGAAGTGTGTAAGTCATTTCGATATCTTACACCTGCACTGATGAAATATTAAATCATCCACTACTAAATTAAGCTCTTTTATACACATCTCTGGGTCACTTTCCTTCTTCCTACGCGCTTGCTATTCGTTTGTAGATTAAATACTATTAGAAGTAGTAGATTAATTACTATTAGAAGTTAAATTGTTGGGAAGGGATTTTGAAATTCAAGAAAGCGTGCGCAGATGATTTTCTCCCCCGTACGTCACATACAGTTTTTGACTGTTTTTGACTAAATAAATAAATAAAATAAATAAATAAACGGATTCCAACACCACAAACTATCAAACTTATTCACACGTTTAGATATTTTGAAACAATTGCAAACAACTTTCACTTATTTTCGCAACCACACCAACCTCACTGAACTACACGCCCCGATGCGAACAACTCCACTACGCGTTCAGAAGTCCGAGATTCTCTAGAATTCCTGGAAATCGCGTAACCCTTCGCCACAGCACAATGCGTAACCTTGAGCAAGCACCCCTACCTCCAGCATCGCAGGCGACTTTCGACCTTAAGCAGAAAATTAACATCTGAATATCCAGGCAATGGTTCAACCTTCCATCACTTTATTTGGGAAACAGCTTAAATAAGTAATAATCTTACCCTTACCCAAAAATCGCGCGAAAAAGTGTTTTGAAATTATAAATATTTGTTTAATTTATTGCTGGTTTTCATATTTATTTAAAGTGGAAATTCTTAATAATGCATTAATCATATAAAATTTAATAATTTATGGTTGCAATGGTATATTTCTCATTTTGCTGTTATGGAGTATGTGCTGTTATGGAGCATGCAATATTTTCAATTATACCCTACGTCAAAATGTTGCCAATTCTATGTTGATTGTTGTAGGAAAACCATTGATGCTATGACTCTCATAATTCAGAGTTTAACTTTTTATGACAAAGGCAATAACATATAAGAAAACAAAAATTATCTGAAACCGCACTGTCATAAACTTAAACTTTGAATGGAATGACTTAGGAGTGAAATACTTTCATGAAAGTTGGGAAACGCATTGGTGTTTTATATTCAGTAGTAATACTCTCCTTCCAAATTAAACAATACAACTTTTTCAGAAACATAATTTATAGCACGTACTGTACATTTTATTTCATAAAAAAAAAATGTCAAGTTATAAAATGAGTACTACATGTCCAGAAATAATTTTCGAGATACAGTTTGTCCCACCTGATGAGGGCCACCTTCGTATCTTCTAAATGGTTCACAATATTGAAGTGAAGTTTTCATACCACAGTGCGGAATTATGGGGCAAGTAATATATTGTAGAGATATTATTCATAATTTTCTTACTTTTGGAGAAATTTAACCATCTTTGATTTTTTAAATGGAACTACATATTTTTCTCAATAACAATTGATACATGATAAAAGAGGAATACAATGATTTGTTAATGTTTTGACAGTAGTATGACTATGAAATAATATATTCTGTCATGTGATGAAAATTAAATGTACATTTCCTTTAGAAGTCCTGGCAATTGACTCTTTGGTGGAAGGTGACCTTCGCTTCGGGGCGTCGAGACTATTATTACACGAATGAGAGAAATATACTATACGTGAGTAATACCCGTAGTACAGAGAAAGTTATGTAATGCTGAGGAAATCGATTTTGAGATTTCAACGCAAATACACGTTTTGGGCTCCCCTGATACCGAAAAAGTGGTTCTTTTCAAACCGTCCGTCCGTCCGTACGTACGTCTGTCTGCCTATCTGTTCGTCTGGGAAAACTGCTAGCGCCTAAACCACTCGTACGATCTTTTCCAAATTGAAGAATCCCCTGTCGATCAGGCTCTAGTTGAAGCTTTGAACTTTTGAAGAAACATGAAGAAAATTTGAGGTTACTTTACATGACCCCCCCCCCCCGGACATTTTCAACATTTTTTCAGAAACGGCTTCAAATTTTTTCTTTCAATTTATTGTAAGAATAGAGTAAAGTACACTTGTAAAGGTGGCATAAATCCGATATTCACGGTTTACTCAAAATTTTCGAAAATTGCAAAAGTTTGAATTTTTCGGCGTCTTCCCACAACTATAAAATTGAAGACATATATTTTTCCTTCCGCTGAAATTTGTTGCATATAAATAGTTCTTTTATTAAGGTCATGTACATTTGAAAATTTTAGTAGTTTTCATGCAATAGAGGTGAAATATTTGCAATTCAAAAAATTTCAAAAACTAGATTTTCTCAAAAACGGCTTCAAATTTTTTCTTTAAATTTTTGGTAAGGTTAGTGCCCACTCAACCTATCCGATAACATAAACACCATATCGCTCTATTCTTTTGTCTTTTCAAAAATTACAAAAGTGTATTTTTTACTTGTCTCTCACGTCGGTAATATTTACATTAAAGGCGATTTCTTCACACAATTAGATTTATGAGTGCAATACTTTAAATGTCAAGTAAAAAATTCCACATTTTCATAAACGCTCAAATACTGTTTTCTTAAAAATGGCTCCAAATTTTTCTTCAAATCTTTTCAAGGAATAGTGCTAATTGCACTGTTTAATACATCAAGTTCGTTTTCGTGTATTCTTTTGTTTTTCAAAAGTACACAAATGTAGTTTCTTTAAAATATCTCTCACGACGTTAATATGCACACTTCCATCGATTTGTATAGATTATTATAGTTGTGAGTAGATGTACTTCAAATAACGTTAAATGAAGTTTTTAGAAAACGCAATAGATTCCTGTGAAAACAGCTTCAAATTTCGCATTTACAGTAACACTTAATTGCCATTTTCTTAAAAAGGGCGTCACATTCTTCAATGAAAATTTCTATTTAGCTTTTACTTTTCTTTAATATTCTGGAAGTAGTATTTTTGTTCTACTATTAGGAAACCGAAGAGTTCAGAAAATGTAAAAAAAAAAAAAAAAAAGTACTTTGGGCAACGATAGATGGCAGCTGGGAAGCGGATGGAGCAAGACCGTCAAGCTAGTTCACACCAAGGAAATTAGAAAACTTTACTACGAGAAAGTCTGTGCCATTCTGTAGTTGCATCTTCTTAAAGTAAATATCCTACCTGGGAAATATTAATTATGACCCATTTTTGTGTCGATGATGGAAGTTCTGCGCATTCATATTACACGTCTGTATTTTGTTTCTGATTATGATAAAAATCAGAAATAGGTTTTCAAAACGCCATATGTTTAATTTTATGGAAACCTGCGTTTTCACTTCATATTGCTATTATACGTAAATGTGTTGTTAATAATCAAGCTCGAAACGTTATTAAATATTAATAAGATATTAATCAAAATTTAATTTGTCAGTTTAATTGAAAAATGTGCTGGCTGCTCTGATCAGTAGTTTTCCGTGGTTTCTCCAATCAACACCAAGCGAATACCGGAGCAATACACTAACAGGCCAAGGAGCGTGCGCGCGATCTTTCTTTGCTCTTCCTTGTCCTGTCCTCACCCGTTACTTACACACAATTTCACTCACATGCACTACACTACCACACATGCCGGGAGACTGGTCGGAAACTTAGAGCTTGGTTGGGGTGGTGCCGCACTGGTGGGAGATACCTGTTCCAGGAATACCCCGTTAGCCAACGGTAGGTCGGCGCCGGATCTCGCCCTCCAGCTGAGGAAAATCACCGCCATCTCGCGAGGAAAAAAATACACCACAGTTACGGGACCTTACCCGTTGACACGCCCGGTATCACTAACAATCAAACATTTGATGAGTAGTTTTGCGAAGAGAATTTGGAATGGGTTCATTAAAAACTAAGACTGTAAACAATTAAAACTTACCACGACATTTATGCGCCGCTTCCTCCCCCACCGCCGCACCGCAGCGTCTCATCATTTCTGCACGTTTATTCATTCTGCGCCCATGCACAGTGTGTAATTTCAGGCATCTAGCTCGTAAAAAATCATTTTTCGACCCAGTTCCTACACATTTTTGGAGTTGCTCACACTATTCTCCAATATCCAGAGCATCTGGCAACACAGTTTGTTTAATGTTTGGGATCGCCTTAGCTCCGTTGAAACCCTTGGATTGTTTGGGTTCGGAGAACGTCACTGCGCGCCCTCACCAAGTGTTGCATAATGCGCCTTTTCAACACGTGTTCTCAGGGGGGTCCGCTGCAGGAGTATTCACGTCTTTGCTGAATATCATAGCGTAAGGTACGTACTTTACTATGAAACTTTCATATTTCATGTTCTGATTGCAGAACACATCATTAAACGTTTTTGAATATAAGATAGTAACATTTCCACAAAGTTCTTTGAGTTCATTTTTGTCGAGATATATAAAAAAAGTTACACGGAGTTACAGCGGGAAACTGGCTCATTTAATTTGCTTTATTATCCATTTATATGATACAGTTAGTTCCAACTGCCCGCAATTGCCCCAATTCTAGAAAATAATATTTTTCAGAAACGATGCAGACCATCCGAAGACGTGATTTGTTTGCCGTGTGGCGAGCTTGTGCTAGTGCACAGCAAAATGAGGAAGTATAGCGATTCATTATAAAAAACTTTTGTTTACAAGAGTGCTCAGATGATGTATCTAAGTTGGTTGAGACCACCATTAATGTATTTTTTTCGTCATGTCTCCCTTACATTCTTGGATTCGATGTTTTGAATGTTTGTTGCACATTGCATATAGTTTAGATGTGAAGAAATGGGCCATATGAATTGACAGTGACAAAGAGAAGGCGGAAAGAAGGAAAAAGGAAATATAAGAAAAATTCAAAGTAGAAATGGGTTTATAGGAAAATATCCCTGAAAGACGTCCTGGGACCACAAATGACGGAAACATTTCCAGACGTTTTTTTAAGACTGCTACTGTCTGTGCAACCATCACAGGAATTAATGAAAAGTTAATAAGTAAATTTAGAGTTATTTTAGAAACACTGTCATCAGGCTTTGCTATTGATGTGCAAGCATTCAGTGACTACATTGGACAAAATAGAGAGCTTGATTTAAACTTGTACAGTTGGTTTCATATGCCAGTGACTTTTCACAAAATTTCAGTGCAAGGCGATGCCATAATTCAGTCAAGTGTGCTTCCAATCGGACAACTTTCTGAAGAAGCGCAAGAGGCTAGAAATAAAGACAATAGACATTTCAGGGGAAATTTCACTAGAAAATCATCAAGAATAAATTCGAAACTCGATCAGCTTCACAAACTGCTGATATCATCTGATCCATATATTACCAGCTTAGGAAAATCCCATAAACCGAAAACGCATGATACGCCACGCGAAGTCATGAAATTGTTGTGTGATACAAGTTCTCTGGAAGACAAATGAAAAAATCTAACATAACGAGGTCAGTTTACGTATTTAATTTACTTACTCAATGACAAAATTGTCGAAACTTCATGCGTTATTCTGAGGGGCAAAAGTTATATTTACAGTTCACAATAAAAACATTCTGAATGCTCATCATTTACTCAGAAAACCAATTAAAATCTAGTAGTTAGTAATAGCAAATATTTAAATTTTAAAAAATTACAATATAAATTTTAAAAAATTAAAAATTAAAATGTTTAAAATAAACATACTCTATAATACAAAAATAAATATTTTAAGCTCCAAACATATATTTAAAAAAAATACAAAATTGATAAGGAGATGAAAATCGTGGATAGAACGAACTTTATTATTTATAAAACATGTGTACAATTTGGAATACTTCGCATTCCGTATGTAATTTACTTAAAATTGGTATAAATAATAAACGTATGTTATTGGAACTTCACATACTTAAAGAATGCCTTAAAAGAAGTACGTATACCAAATTTCATTGAGATATGTGCAATAGTTTCCAAGATATTAATTTTTACGAGCTAGTTGCTCGAAATTACACACTGTGCCATGGCGACATACTCCGTGAATATTGTATTGCACAATCACACAATTATTTTGGAGCGGCGATACAAATATCTTAAAGATTAACGTACGCTTATTAAATTTATTTATTTATTCACTCATTAATTAATTTATATATTCATTTCTTTATTCATATATTTATTCATTTATTGATTCATTAATTTCCTTCGAGATGTTACGGAAGAAGTGGGTGGATAAAAAAAAAGTAGTTAAAGGTTCTAACTAGAATTCTAGTGAAGTTGAGCATTGGTGATGTACCACGGAGCGTTCGTAATGGTGCGGAGGAACTGATTTTGGACTTCTTGAACTTTTTCAGTATTCAATTTCGAAGGGATGATTCATACTGGACATGCATTTAAAATTGTGGTCGTATGATTTATGTTATGTTATTTATATATGTTGATAATCGGTTCAAGTTGGCGTAGTTTAATATGTTCTTGTATAACCTTATCATTTATGTGATTGTTCCTGTTGAGGTGCGGACCTAAGGAGAAGGCTGAAGCATTTTACGGGTTTGTTTTAAGGGCGCCATTTTACAAATTCGTGGTTTAATGTTAAGGGTGATGGGGCGGTGTAAGGTCTTAAGGAAAATATGTTAACTGCTTCTTGTTTTAGATTGATTTGCATTTCTTTTGCTGCCGAGCCGTCGATTTGGTGTGGGTATAACTGAAATTAGGTTTTATAGTTTATGAACAGATAGCCTATCATCCGCAAATTAGACTGTTTTTATATTTTTTGAAGGTGGGTTACGTACACGATAGAAATAGATCAGTCATAACAGAGTTTGCTAAAACGAAGTGTGTTGAAGTTTTGACTTTTTGCTCCTTTATTGGACGTTTTTTAGGTACTGAACATGAATGTCAAGTTTGTCAAAAAAATTGCATAGGAATTTGAGTTACAACAAAAAACATGAAAAATAAGATTTTTGTTTTTTTGCCTTCAGCTAGAAAAACACCGACATTTAGAAAAAAGTTAGTTTTCAAAATATTCTATTAAAAATTTCCTTTGATTTACATACAACTTTTTTAGTTATACGCGCCATTTACGCGTAACTAGCAGTTGAAGTTTGACAAATTTCTGCGTCTTAAAATAAAAGAACTCGCTTCTCCGTTTGTTCAAATATAGATCCACCACTGATAAGAAACGGCGAGATGTAAAGATCAACTCGAGCTTTCATTGGCTACCAACCGAGCAGCGGAGAGAGTTTACGAACGGTAGCTAGCGATCCACTTGCCTTAAAAGGGAAGCCCTGGACAGCTGGAAATCAGTGTGAGCCTTGTCCATTGACAGATACCAGGTGACGTGAGCAGACAGCAGTACAGGAAACTTGTGAGTATGGGGAATTGGTGCGTTGAGGCGTTTCCGCATTTTACTCTGGAGTAACTGGATTTTCTTCATATGTGCGTTCGATTTGGATTAGGAGACGCAATGCAGTCGCCCAAGTCGGCTTCCTCCGCCGCTCCACTCGCCGCCTCGACCTCTGACGAGGCTCCAGCGGTCGTCGCCTCAGGGGCGCAGTTAAGTGCAGAAGAGAGCTCGAAGGCGCGGCCCCCTGGCAAAGAAGCCCCCGTGGGTGGGGCGATCGAGGCGACGCCACCCTCTTCGCCCAGCTCCGCTTCCTCAGATTCCTCCGCTTCCTCCACTTCCTCCAATCCCTCCGCCAAGCTTTCCATGTTCGCCGAGGACGGTGACGCTGGAAGCCTTTCTGGAGGCGCGGCGGCCGGCGGCTGCGTGTTCTTGCGCCGCGTGCGCGGTCTGCCCGCGGTGCAGGCTCTGCTGGGCGCGTACGCCGGCGCCAAGGCCTACCCGGTGGTGGGCTGGGCCTTGTCGGTGGGCGAGAAATCCGCCTTGCTCGCGGCCGCGGTGTGCAGGCCGGTGGCTTGGGGGTGCCGCGCGCCCGTGTCGTGCGCCGACTGGTGCCTGTGCAAGGCCCTGGACGTTGTGGAGGCAGCCGTTCCTTGCGTCTCGATGCCTCCAAACAAGGTCGGTTAGGCAAAACTCTTAACCATAAGCGCCAGTAAGCTAGCAAGTTTCTAACATGAAATCTTCGTACTTTGTCACAGGTATGCGGACGCACGAAAGACTGCGTGGCTGACTGCGTCTTCTATCCTCCTCGCGCCGCTGCACGCTGCCTGGCTAAGGTTTGCCCGGCATGTGACCAAAACAACTAAACGCTACTTCTTTTATTCAAATTTTTAATTATATATAAAGTCGAAAGACTCTAATTGTACTAGTTGTAATAGTTTTCAAATGCTGTCTTATAAATAAACTTATTCTACATTGACATTTCGGTCTCCTTAATATTCCCCCCTCCAACATTCCTATTAAAACGCATCGAAATCTGTAGTTAATTTTCGACTGCAGTAAAACCATGATTTCCTTGTTAAATTATTGTTATATTAATTTATGATTCCTGAATGGCTCTTACCGGATAACTCGAAGGGGATTTATGATCTTATTTTGCAATTCCACTAGCATCTTTTTCCCGCATGATTGTATATTAGGGTTATATTCAAATTATCAGCCTAAAATATCCGGTTGAACCGTGAAGAAATTTAAAAATGCGAAAATAATTTAGTGGAATTGTTTGTAGCATAGATGTCCGTAACCACAAAATGTGGGACTTAAATCCAGTGGCGGCTGCAGCAGAGAGGCGCCAGGGACACTGCCCCCTCTCCTACTGACATTATTTCTCCTGCACTTTTTTAAATCTGTGGGTAACCATTATTGTATCATTGTTTTCGAATAGAGCGTATCTTTAGCATTTATTCTCCCGCTTGTTCCCTTGAGCGGTTTTCATTGGCTGCGGACACTCGTGTGTCCTAAACGCGGCGTTGTTACGGAACTTACTGACAAAGAAATCGCCGCCAATGAGAGCTCAAATGGCAACATAGGTTCGGCAAATGGCGTCTTACGACGGGCGCCGCCCAGCAGCCTGCCAGGCGATGTAGCAACGTCGTTGACCGGCACTACCGATTGATCGATTTTTAAACTTACAGGATTACTTTCGCTTGACTTTCGTCAAGGCCAGTGCTATCTGTTCGCGGTCTATTGAACTGATCCGTCTCTTCACAAGCATTCAGTGCAATAGTGTGCAATCATGGTCGGCATTAGTTTTCCGATCCATATACAAACTGTTTGAGTGCTCTGTGGTCTGATCTTTGCTTATTGGATGTGTTTTCTGTATCAGCTAAACTATTAAAAGTAATTTCTTCAATTACAATGACAACTGTAGAATCCCAGAGAGCTTTCTCCACGTTTGAAACCGTAGTCATTTTTAAGAAATACCATGTCGGAAGAGAGATTGAATGCACTTTGTATGCTATCAAAAGAAAGTTTTGTAACGAGACTCAGTTTTAATGAATTAGTTATAGATAAATTTGCAGAATCTAAAAACAGAAGGCTAAATTTAATTTATAGATCCTGTGTTTAGACAGTCTTCTTCGGAGATGATTCGATTCTAAAGATTACTTATGTGACGTAATCCAAATATAACAATTTTTGGAATGTCTAACTTTATTTGATCCTGTAACCGTATGTGCCCTCCCTTTTGTCTATTTTCAGAGCCGCCACTGCTTAAATCACGGCATTTTATGGGCATGTGAAATATTTGACGGGCTATTCGTAGACCCTAACTTCTGGCTACGCCCCGAGGATTTGGCGCGTGATGGACTCCATTCAAAACGGAGGGGAGCGTGGAAGCTACGTCGCCTACATGACGATATCATTCAGTCATGTTTGCGGCTACGCTGACAATTCTGGATGTCAGGAGGCGCCTGCGGTGGTGGCGAAAGAGGCGGGGGCGACGACGGCTACGACGGCTACAGTGGCTGCAGCAACGACGATGGCGACGATGCCGGAGGAGACGGACACTATGGCGATGCGGGATGGAAAGGTGGAAAACGTAAATGTTCAGGTGAGAAAATGAGGCTGTTACAGGTGAACTGTGGCAGCATAAAAATAAAAGAAATCGAATTTTGGAATTTAGTAGATGCTTGTGATCCTGATGTAATAATAGGAACTGAATCTTGGCTAACGGAAGAGATAGCTAACTCGTTTTTCGTCTGAATTACAGATCGTTTAGGAGAGATAAAAATACTAGAGGTGGGGGAATATTTATTTGTGTTAAGGATGAAATAGATATAAGGAAAAATTGTGTCAGTAAAGAATTTGAAATAATGGGGATAGAAGTATGTAATTCAGGGAATGTATTGGAAATTGCTTGCTATAGGCCACCGAATGAAAATTACGCAATTTTGGAAGCCATTTCTGAGAAAATAGAAAACGCCAATAGTCATCCTATTGCTGGTGACTTCAATACTCCAGACGCAAATTGGAAAGACTCCGTGAGCGAAGCGAAAGTAAAACAGTGAACAGACTCGTCTGGGAAGGGGGATTAGCACAGGTAGTAGATAGACCCATGCGGCAGGAAGCGCTTCTACACCTTTTCAACTTCAAGTTGAGAACAAACTCAATCAAATTGATACCAAACAACAGCATATTGAGAATTCACATATTCATATTGAGACCAATCACTTTCAATTTGAGAATAAGCAATTTCAAAATGAGAAAAAACAAGGACGAATCGGTTATTGTAATATCGATTGTATAACCAGTTGTGCTTTCCAAGTGATCAGAACGTGAGGTTAAGATACCGTATATAAAGAAATTGGAAGATGAAAGTATGAAAAAGCAAATTTGTGTTATGTATAATAATAATGGTGATTGGAGAGGGCTGGTGTGAAAAAATCGACCGCATATAGTTGGGTGAAGAAGCAAGATCAACTTCCAAAACTACGAGGTGGTAAGAGGAGGATGAAAATTACGGACGAACATCGGACCTTCATGGTGAAATATATTGAAGAACATTCAAGAATTACGCTGAAAGATCTAAAAATAAAAATGGAACAAAATCATCAAATTATTGTTTCCACAGAATGTTTGCGGAAACATTTGGATGGTTTGATGTACACATTGAAAGACATTCGTGGAGAACCCGAAAACATGAATAGTGTTGGAACCAAAGCAAAGCGTCGTGAGTACGTGCTACAACTTTTGAATTATCAAGCGGATAACATCCCCATTTTATACATGGACGAAACAAATTTTAATTTGTTTATTTCAAGGAAGAAAGGACGATCGAAAAAAGGTACTCGATGCAGCTACATAACGGCAGGGAGCCGCGGAGCCAATGTCCATGTCATAGGATGCATAAGTGCTATGGGATTGGTTTACCATCAAATTAGAAGAGGCGCTTTTAGAAAGGAGGATGCTAAAGAATTTGTGCGTCAATGTCTGCGTACTGCATTAACCAAGTATCACTCGTCTACGTTGTTAGTAATTGATAATGCTCCCTGTCACTGTGGTGTGGAAGTTATATTTGAAGAAGAATTCAGCAACTATCACTTACTGAGGCTAAGTCCTTACAGCCCAATGTTCAATCCGATCGAAAATGCTTGGTCTAGCCTCAAGGCAGCTGTAAAACGAGATGTGTGAGAAAATGCCACAAATTTTAGCTGATGAAGACGGCAAATATATCACGAACTGAGTTTCGTCTTCGTCAGTTAGAAAATATTATAAATAACAATATTGGAGTCATAAATGCTAATAATTGTGCAAGATATGTTGCTCATGTCCAAAGATTCATTCCTGATGCCTTAAATTTACAAGATATGGATATGTGAATTATTATTGTGTTAAGAAGCTTGATTTTGAGTAATGTGTTTGTGCCATAATTTTGATGATTTTGTTATATTCGTATTACTTATTTTTTAAATGTTAATAAACTTGGTGTATTTAAAACAGCAATGTGATCACAACTTCGTAGTTTTATTGTATATATTTACATTTTATAGACTCAATTTTACAATTTACAAGGTAAATTTAAATAGATTCAATTTGAAATTGCTTAGTCTCAATTTGGGGTCTTTAGGTTATGAATGTGTTTAGTCTCAATTTCATTGTGTTCATTCCTAATTTGAAACTGTTTGTTCTCATTTCGAGGTCGCAAAGGTATAGATGTTTTCTTAATTAGGCCGCCAGAGTTTTTTTTTATCTTGCGACGTCGTTGATGGCATAAGCGACCACAAAGCAGTGTTAGTAGACTTAGACATAAGTATTTTACAGAAAAGAATTCCTAATGGAACCAAAATATGGCAGTTCAAGAAGGCCCCCGAAGATAACAGTACGATTGTTATCTGAGAATGGACGGGGCATGGAGGAAATTTAAAACGCTTTTAAGAGCATTCTAGATTCTAGATTTAAGAGCATTCTACATTTCAAAGGTTTGTGCCGTACAAATACTTAAAAATTCAGACCCAGTATATTACAATGCGAAAATTCAACGTATGAAAAGGAAACCTAGAAAGGCTTTCGATAACAGAAATCTTAGTGAAAATCATAAGATACATTATCGTAATTGTTCGAAAGAATTAGAGCAGGAAAAGAAAATTGCGCAGGAGACATTTTTAAACATATTCTCGACAGGGAGGGAAATAATTGGTCGGGGTTTTACAAATATGTTTGCAGAAGAAGAGGAAATAAAGAAGAAATTCCTATCGTTAGAGATACCAAAAATAGGTTACTATCAGATGATCGGGAAAAAGCAAACGCTTTTAATGTCTACTTCAGTTCCGTTTTTAAAACAAAATCTCAACTTACTCAGATATCGAGGGAGGTTGTGACAAATCAGTTTAATAGAGACGTAAACACATTTGATGTTGTTCCACACAATAAAACTGGTTCATAAATTAATGCAATCGGGTATTGACACCAGAGTTGTGGCGTGGATTGATGAGCTTCTTCGAGATAGGAAACAGAAAGTCCGAGTTGGACAACAATTTTCGACTGAAGCAAAGGTAACTTCAGGGATCCCTCAAGGAAGCGTTATTGGACCTCTCCTGTTTCTCGCGTTTGTGAATGACCTGCCAGACAATTTATATTCAAAGGTACGGCTATTTGCAGATGAGTGTATAATATATCGAGTTATTTAATCAAATGTAGACGAGAATATTTTGCAGGGTGATCTAGACAGATAACATTTTTGGGCGGAAAAAATGACATGACAATAAATAGTTCGAAAAGCAAAACCATCACGTTTGGTAGGGGCCGGAAATACAATGAAACTCAATACCGTTTAGGCAACGAAAATATTCCAAGAGTCTTGTACGTACCTGAGGATAATTTGTGATAGCAAATTGAGTTGGGAAAATTAGGTAAACTGTGTCGTAGGGAAAGCCTGTAGGTCCTTGCATTTTACTACGCGAATACTAAAAAAGAGTACTGCGAAAGCGAGAGAATTGGCTAATTTATCTCTAGTTCGTCCATTAATGAAATACGGGGCTGCTTGTTAGGACCCTTATAGAAATTACCAAAAGGAATATTTGAATAGAGTACAGAGAAGAGCGTATACACTTACTTACCGAGGGAATAGGAGGAATGTAGAATGGGAGTCTCTAGAAATTAGGAGAGTCAAGGCAAGACTCTGTGCTCTGTACAAAGCGTATGCCGGTTATCCAGCTTGGAAAGATTTCTGCATCCAATTGGGTAGACCTTCGTACTTTAGTAGAGGGGATCACAAGAACAAACTTCAGTTTAGGCCACAGAGAACAGATGTTGGAAAATTTTCATTTACAAATAGAAAAATTACGGACTGGAATAAGTTACCCACGACAGCCTTGGAACCCTTTCCTGTAGGTGTTCAAAGATTTAAAAATAAATTAACTAATGGTATTTGTAAACTTAATTAATTTAGTAAGTTGGATTATTATATCAGTTATTATTTGATTATTATTGTTATTTTTATTGCTATTATTAGTGTGTTAATTACTATTAAATGCATTCCTGTATTAAATATATAATTATATTCAAAGTAGTATTGTATTAAAGTGTGGAGACGTGTTGTGCAGTATAGAAGTAGAAAAAGTAGTGAATTTCAAATGTAGTTAAGTGAAGTGTAATTAAAAAGTCGTGTAGTCTTGTATTTAATAGTTTAAAATAACTATGCAGGTTAGCCATAAAATGTAAATAATGCTATTGTTGTTAGCATATTATTATTATTATTATTATTATTATTATTATTGTTGTTGTTGTTGATATGTAAATTGTAGTGTTCTCCCACCAGGTTGTATATACCTACCTGCAGAATAATATCTATCTAATATCTTAACGTTTTATTTATTCCACATTCAATGGTGCAAAAAACTGAACTATACGTACTACATGGCATGCTCTTCTACGAAGACAACTGAATGAAAATACGATCGCATGTTGCAATCCCATTTTAACATTGACAACTAGCGGTGCTACAGAATGGCGCAGACTTTCTCGTAGTGAAGTTTGCTAATTTCCTAGGTGTGGACTGGCTTTACGGTCTTGCACCGTACGGTCTTGCACCTTTACTGTCTTTACTCTTGCCAGCTGCCATCTACCGCCGCCCAAAGTACGTTTTTTGACATAGTCTCAATTTTTCGGTTTCCTAATATTAGAACCGAAATATTACTATGATAATATTAAAGAAAAGTAAAACCTCGACATAAGTTGCAATTTCCACTGAAAAAGTTGCAGCCGTTTTTAAGAAAATAGCGTGTAAGCGTCACTCTACATGCGAAATTTGAAGCTTTTTACAGAAAATTTGAGTTTTCGAAAAACTTCAACTAAATTCAGTTGAGGCACTTTAACTCACAAATGTAATTGTGTTTACAAATCGCTGAAAATGTGCATATTAACGGCGTGAGAGGTATTTAGAAAAAATAAATTTGTGTAATGTTTCAAAAAACAAAAGAATACAACAAAATGAACCATCTTTAACCGTGCAATTAGTACTATCCGTCTGAAAAGTTTGAAGAAAAAATGTCTAGCCATATTTGAGAAAATAGCCTTTGAGCGTTTCTGAAAATGAAGAATTTTGAACTCATTTTAGCACTAAACTGTTGAGTTTTCGATCGATTGATTGTCATTCCGGGCGCGTCAAGTACCGAGGTAATTAGTCCCGTAAGTCTAGTGTATGTTTTTCAATCGCGAGGTGGATGTGATCTTCCCCCACTAGATGGCGAGGTCCGCCGCCCACCTACCGTCGACTAGCGCGGTTTTCCTCACAAGGTATCTGAACCAGCGAGGCACCGCCCCAGCCGGGACAAGTTCTAAGTCCCCGACCGGTCTCCCGGCATGTGTGGTAGTGTGGTGCATGTTAATGTGTGTGTAAGGAGTGAAGATAGAACAAGGAAGAGGAAGGAAAGATCGCGCGCGCGGTTCGTGGCCCTTTTGTTAGGGTACTGCTCCGGCATTCGCCTGGTGTTGATCGGATAAACCACGGAAAACTACCGATCACAGCGGCCGGCTACTAGAATTCTCCTCCAAACAGCGACTGAATTCGACCTAGCTGAAAAGCTAGTGTTGAAAATCCTGCCGCCGCACAGTGAATCTAGAAAAGAGAAACGTTGGCAAAACGTACTTTTTAGCGTCTTTCGGAATTTTGCAGTATAAAAAACACATTTTATAATTAAATTATGACATATTTAAATGTTCACCCTTCAAATATTTGATTATGTATCTTTCAGAATCAGAACTTTCCTAATGTGACTCAAGCAGTGAATTTGTACTAGAAGGCATTAACACTGGTGTAACTTCTAGGTGAAATGCATTTGGAATAATTTTCTCTATTCTGTTTCTAAAATCAGTGAGACAGATGTAATTAACCGCCTGCGAAGCAATTTCTTGATAGTTTGCTCTCTGGATATTTTTCTGGTGAAACTATATTTTTTAAAACATTTTGTTGGACTTCTTTTGCTTTTTCATTTAATTGCCTTAGTTGTCCGTATGGTTTGTAATATTGTTTGAAATATTTTTGTGACTTTAGTGTGGACTCTTGTTATTTCTGCTAATTTTTTTATTGAAAAAAAAACAAAAAACAAACAAACACGATTGGCAGTGTTACTATCATTAGTTCTCCCGTACCCTTGCCTAGGATTGTCAATGAATAAAGCCATTTGCGCCTTCAATTTCATCTGTATATGTTTTTTCGTAGCTGCATCCCTCTTCTTCTTACGAGTCGTTCTTTGAGAAGAAACTTATAAGCAACATAAGAAATACATTCTATGAATACAATCCAAGTATGGAGTACCGCACGGCCAAACTCCATATTCTCTCTTTGACTGGAGCTCTCAAAGCTTTATCGATATTAATAAAGTCTTTGGACGTCAGTCCACTAATGTAACATCTATGTCCGGTCTCGGTTTCGGTCAGTACATAGTATGCTTTTTCATCTAGTATTGTAAATAGGGAAGTGTGACTGACTGGCACTATAGTTTCATGTTTTTCTTCCTTTTCTGTCGGTTGCAGTTGCACGATCTGAATGAAATTTTTAATTTTTGGATAGGTGAGGGAATTCCCGAGCAAAATGAAATCTGACGGGTCTACAAAAACTTGTTGAATCTTGAATATTTTTTTGCCATTATATATTTTTTCATTTCACTTGGGGTTTTTAAAATTTAATTTCAGATGCACTAATAATGTAATAAAATTACATACATATGTTGCTTCGAGGTTTGAAGTAAATTTATGCTTATATTGATATTGATGTGATCCTTCAAATTCCCATTATTTACTAAATAAATACAAGTTACCTGATTCTTCTAAAACATGAGCCAAAATATCTTACTGTGCTGTCAAAATACGCCCAGGCGTGTGGTCTAAAAGTAGTTGTAATTTTACTTCAGCAAATGTATCCGTAACAGTAATTGCTTTCTTGTTCCGGGAATTTTTTCTTCCCGGTTGCTCGTTTCTTCCGTGTCTTTATTTTAGTGTGTTTAATAACATCATACAGGTCCCTCCTTGTTAATGAAGAGCTCACAGTACCAGATCATGAACGAAGAATAATCAATTGAATATTGTAAGTAGAAAGGCTAAGAAAACTAGATATGTATCATTATAAATGAAGGACCTTAACGCAAAATGGGACAAACATGGACCAACTTTGATTAATGTTTTGTAAACTAGATGAATTCCAGAATCAGATTCAGTTAATATCATAGCCCGGAAATGCCGGGAAGGTAACTAAAATACAATACGAAAATCTGGATTTAAAAATTTCATTTTGCCTTGACACGAAAATTCTATTTGAAATTACTAAATTATTATTCAATGAATATGTTTTTTTACAAATACATATTTAAAGTACACATATCCATGTATCCTATCTATACTACGCACGATTCTACTATTCGACACAGCAAAAATATTTGCATCGAATACCACATCTCTCTTCACGCTACGAAAGCGAGGAAATGCGCCCCGCATCACTCGTGAAGGTCGAACTTTCACTGCAAGGAGTGGAGTGATTCCCACTTCCTATCCTAATAAGGGAATGATGACCTGTCATGTGAAATAGAGCTTCTGAAGCGTATTTTGATTTAGGACTTTGTGCCAACTTTCCCCTCCTCTGACCCCACTCTGCGCCGTCGGGACTCGAACCCAGGACCTCCCGGTCAGAGGCACTGTCGTGACATTAGTTGATGCACTGAGCCACAGTTCTCGGTTTGAGGTTTCAAAAAACTTTATTCGATAATATTTAAAGCACATGTGCTCAAATATAATAATGTGAACAAATTGTCGCTAATGTAAATATTGACGTCAGAGAAGTCAAAACATTACATTTTTGTAATTTTTGATAAAAAAGTTGTACTGGCATATGGCGTTTATGTCATCTTATAGAGAGTATTTAGTGCTATCCCTACCAAAAGTTTAAAGACAAAATTTGGAGCCGTTTGAGAAAAACCTTTTTTGTAATTTTTTAAAATTGCAAATATTGCACGCATTATTGCGCGAAAATGAAAAAAATTCAAAAATCTGTACGTGATCTTAATGAAAGAACTAATTATTGGCAACAAAATTCATTTGAAGGAAAAATCACTATCTTCAATTTCGTAGTAGCAGAAAGACTAAAAAAATTCAAACTTTTGCAATTTTCGAAAATTCAGAGTCAACCGTGAAAATCGGACCTGTGCTACCTTTATAAGTGTATTTTACTCTATTTTTAAAAGAAATTTAAAGAAAAATTTGGAGCCGGTTTTGAGAAAATTTTGAAAATGTCCGGGAGACTTTATGTAAAGTACCCCCAAATTTTTAAGAAAGTTTTCCAAAATCGCGGCGCCTCTAGTCAGATCGACTGGGGAATTTCGATTTTGGAAAAAATCCTACGTATTAGTTTAGACGCTAGTGGTGTTCACAGACGAACGGACGTTTTGAAGAAAGAAAGAAAAAAAAAGAATAAAAAACACAGTTTTTTAAATTGTAAAATTTTAACATTTAAAAATTAGAAAATTGAAGATAGATGTTTGCTTTAAAAAAATTCGTCCAAAAAAACATCTTTAAAAAAGTTCTGTTCAATTTTTTTTTCAGTAAAACTAGTAGTTTTTTGCGCAATTCGTCCTTGAAATGTATGCAATCTATTAAACATTTTTTCTCAAATACCACTCCAACTTTTATCTTCTTTTTTCCCCATGGACAGAAGGAACGCTTAAAAGAATGGCTCAGGTCTCATTTTCGTTGAGCACAGTGAATTATCGAAAATGGCAAATTTAGGAATAATGCCATAAAGTATGTGATGTTTTAGCACAACATGTTTAGCTGCATATTCATAGAGACTATTAGGATGGCAAGGATGGCATCAGAAACGAAACTAAGCAAAATTAAGCATATCGTTCCTGTTTCCTGTGCACAGAAACTAAAGTACGTAACGAAACTAAACTCCGAAGCACGACAAAGTAATCTATTGACTAGTAACGAAACTGCCTCTCTACCGAAACTTTACTGCAGCTGGGAATTTAGTTTCGTTACAGGAAGGAAACTATATCATGGGAGTTTAGTTTCTATCCAGGCGTTTTATTCAAGGTTCACTTTCGTTATTTACAATTCATGACGTCACAAAAAAGGTTTAGTTTCGCTCCCAGTAACATAATTTGAAAGTAGTGGTTTGGCGTATATTAATATTGAGACCTTTCGTGATCTCACTGCGGCCGTTACTCGTGTCCCACGGATCAGCTATCAGCCCGAATGCCGGCAGTGTCCATGATCTCGGAGGGCAGGTGAGGCGGTATTTTGAGAATAAAATGTTCACAATTATGGGGTCGAATAAAAAAATGTTAAAACATACAAAGTATCTAACACAATGGCAACAGGTGCACACAATGAATTTTTTTTCAGTATAATTATTATCCGCGCACGTTTTCTTGAGCCCTAGCTTCGCTATTTGCGAGAGGAGTGGGGAGTTTGGTTATTTTGGCAAAAGAAATTTTATATCCAGTTTTAGTTCGTTTTTCGGTGTAAAATTACTACTCGGGAGCGAACATTTCTGATTATCAGATTTTGTCTACAACAGTCGTTCCTTTCCTTTATTCCAAATTTAACTAACGTTGACAAAGGAGAGAGGGTACGTATTCCGGGGCTCAAGAAAACGTGCGCGTAATATGAACGCGTGTCACTGCACTTCAAACTACAAAGAGACCTACGAATATGACCTTTGCAATCAGTCGTGAAAGAACGGCCGCTCTAGAAATCCAACACCAGTTGATAAGACGTTGCATAACGTTCCTCGCGCTGCCGAAGAAACGGTTTTCAAAACGCAACAAAAATTTGAACCTGGTTCGTGGACGGAAACCACGTGACCACAGATTTGCAGAACAGCTATAAAGTAGAGCGCGTTAAACCTGGATTGTATGACAATCGAAAACAATCGAGAGAATTCAAAAAAGTCGCAAAATCGATAGTCGAAACAGAAATTAAAAAATCATAAATGTTTTGACTAATTGATAATAACTGTTTGTCAATAAATAAATAAAGCTATAATAATATTGAAGTATTATAATTATGTAATAAAAAGGTTAATTATACAAAAGCTCTCAATAAATTATCCATTATGAAGTGTTAACTTCTATGAAAATTTGTAAAATATTGTAATTCTCTTTCAGCGTTGCCACTTCGAAAAAACGTTGGCTAATATTACTATAATACTTCAAGAAATTAAATGTTGCCAACTTATACTAGTATGAGTAAACCTCTCCGTACATGAAGGGGGTTGATGTAAACAATTATTTAAACAATTGACTCTCAATCACGATCACCGTGAACATGTATTTTGTCTTTTATTAAGAAAATAGAAAGTCAAACTAGTCTTTAAACTAGTGATCATTTAGCCCTTTATGGCAATATTTTTTTTATTTTTACTTGCAATAAATATTTTTCATTACATTTATTTATTTTAATTAGCAGAAAAATGATTAAAAAATTAGAAGTAAATATTGCTTGAGAAAAACACAAAATTATTTTTTTTACTCCTGCATCAAAATGTGCTAATTATACGATTTAAAAAATTTACTTATTTTTCAAATCGTTTTTGTAACAAAAGAAGTATCAAGCAAGTCACTAAAATAAGTATCATTTGTATTTTAGTTTCATTATTTTCCTAAAAATGTTTCGTTTCTTATGTGCGGAAACGGAGTGTGTTACCAGGAAGTTCTGATTCACGACGCCACTAGATTACCATCTCTTCATCTCGTTATCTTATCGCGTTTACCACCTAACAATGCCTGAGGTGACATAAACGCATGATGTACATCACGTGTAAAATAAAATACTTCATAAATAAAATCGTTACAGTCCATTTATGACCTGAAAAAAATTATGTTACAGCTGAGTTACACTATGCAATAAAGGGTAAGAGATTAATAAAAAAAGAATTATAATGTTGGCGGAGTTTTTGTAATTAAAAATGAAGTATTTAAATGTATATATTTTAATAAAAAAGAAACACCCTAGTGTTCAGACTGGATTGTAATTGACAATTAGGAGCTCGTACGTTGTTCAGATGTCCAAGTCCTTATGACGACATGGGGTTTGCTGATCGCAGTCTCAGGGGGAAGGGGAGGGAATACTGAAACGAGGTGCGTTTACCACAGATTATGGAGACCTGAAGGTCATCTGTCAAATCCAACAGTTCGTTTTCCTCCTCGCGTCCCCCTTCACCTCACGGGACACACGGGATCCTCAGAGAGCCTCAGAGCCCAAGAGTGGGTATATTCTTCACATAAATAATTAAAATGATTAACAGTTTCTTAACTTACTTTCCCAGTCTCAATTCTCTCTAATTTTAAAAAAAACTAATGTTTAAGGAATTTCTGAAAATTTTTAAGCTCTTATTATTGAGATGCATTGTTAATATTTAATGAAATTTCACTGTTAATCTTAACATGCCACATGGACTGATTTTATACTCTTTTAAAATACATGGAAAATATATGAACTTTTATTCAAATGTGTGCAAAAACCTGCCGACTATGGAAGTGAGTAAATCACCACGTGCCATCGTCTTAGGTATATTCTTTTAAGTCGCGCCGGCGGAACAAGCCCCCTTTTTATTTGAGGTATTCCGCTGCAATCCATAAGAAACAATAGTAGCTCAAATTTCATGTTAAATTGTGTATCCAGCATGGTGAGCATTGCGAGTAATAATTAAGAGCCAGAAATTATTTGAAAATTTATGCAATTATCAATAGAGGATAGACGAAAATGTACAGATGGTTACTTGTGTTTAGGTAGTACTGAAACAAAATAGCACGTACAGAAATTTAGTATGGTGTCCAAATCCTGTGAATGGGCCCCTCCTGACTTTCGTTACATGTCCTTCAACAATTATGAATAACGAAACTAAAAAAAAAAGTTTCTTACCCACTGCTAATAAATTCACTTTCGTTTAGTTTCAGTAAAGAAACGAAACTTTCATCGAGGATCTGTTCATTCTGTAACGAAATTAAATTCCCTACAGAATTTCGCTACTCGATACTAATTCTGTAACGAACTTAAACGAAACGTAGATTCATTTCTGTACTGTAGAGCTGCAGGAAGAGTGGCGATATTTCGACGCACTTTTTCGATACAATTTCGTATTGTGGGTCCGCGATACCGAATAAATGGATAATTCTTGCTGCTCTATGTAATAAATTACTACCGCTAATACGTTGAGTATTCAGAATCTAGGTTTTATGGAACTGTGATATGAAAAATTTGATTTCTGGCTAAACGTCCGTACCCTCGCCCGTCCGTCTATGATGTCAAATGTTACACACTACGAATTCTTAGAAATGGATGTTTTGATTTTGGGGGCATTTCACATGAAAGCAACATTTTTGCAATTATCTCAAAAACGACTCCACATTTTTTCATTGCTAGAGGAAAAACTTATAAAAATGAAGCAAATGACGCTTTTTGAATTCTATTTTTGAAATTTGCTAAAGTTGAAAATTTTTTCGACTTCTTCCGCTACAATATTGATGAGAAATATTTTCCTCAAAGAAAGGTTCTATATTAAATATTTAAGTTAAGCCATGGGCTATTTATAACATTAGTATTTTTCATAGTAATTTTATATAAAAAAGAAGTTTAAAGGATATGTAAACAAGATTTTCGCAAAAGCTGCTTCAGTTTTTCTTTCTAGAATAGCGTTTAGTAGGTTAAGAGAAATGGTGCAGGCCTTAGTTTCGACAAGCTCTGGGTTTTTGCAATTCGCGAAAGTTTAAAAATTTTTGTCTTCCAAAATTTTGAAATTGAACACAGATTTTCTTCCTCATAACAACTGTTCAAAATTAAACTTTTAATAATGTTATAAGGATTGGTAAAT
>BLKR01008052.1:0-26889 GCA_011170035.1 Teleogryllus occipitalis
TGTAATGTATCTGTTCTTCTATTAGTTAGAAATAATAACACGAATTGTTGCTCTGTAATAACAAAGTTTTTTTTATTGTTTCATACAAAAAGGTATAACGTAATCACTTATACTAATTATTAATCCTACCTGTAATAACAAAGAAACAACATTCAATGTTATTATTTACTTTGTAGTTTCTTGATCAAGTTTATAATCTTTGCGACATTGTGTCGTCTCTGAATCAATTACTCTTTCTAACATCCATGTGTGCGTCTCCATAGAGATCTGCCTTATCGATCCGCACATCATTCGATTTAAGCGCCAAATTTAATTAGGTTAGGGATACCTCCTTACATCTTCCCCCTCAAAATAAAGGTTTTGGTACAAAATTTTTGGTGCGAAATTGTATAAAGATAGGGCTAAGTGTTCTCGGTATTTTCTTCATCTGGTGCAGGGGTTGGAATGAGTTTAGAGATGTGAAATAAATTTGATTCTGATTTTTTGTGTCCTGTGTCAATTTAACATATTGATTTTGATATTTTCTTCTGAATCTTGTAGGGTCCAATTCTCAATTCATCCAATTTTTTCGGTTCATTCGGTTCCCATTTTCGATGAATACCAGGTCTCCGGCATTGAAGTCATAGTCTTTTCTGTTTTTGTCAAATAATTTTTTGTTGTATTCATGGTGTTTAATACTGTTCTGTAGGGCAATTGTTCTATCATTCTCTAGATTATTAGCATTTTTATTTTGTATCAGTTCATTTGGTAATATTGAGGTATCTTCACCTATTAGCAAGTATTTTGGGCTGAATCCAGTTACTGTGTGTTCAGTTTCATTGTATTTTTTTACACAATTATGTGCTATATTTGTCCATGCATACTTTTTTCTTCATTTATTGTACATCTAATTTTATTCACTAAGGTTTGATTAAGTCTTTCATTTAAACCATTGGAGAATGGTGCATTAACCGCTGTAAAAATCATAGTGATATTCTTCTTTACTAGAAAATCTTTGAAATCTTTGGAGTTTATGCCTGGGTATTGATCAGTCAGAAGTATTTTGATATTATGATCTTTAAGTGCCATTTCCGTTAGTTTGATGAAATCAGATGAGTTTTGTGTTTTTGATGTTAATATGTAGGCAAATCTTGTGAAGTGATCCACAAGAAGATGTAAATATTTTTTAGAGGATCGTGAACCACCGAATCCACCAATCGTGTCAATGGAAACTACATCAAACGGTTTTCGTGCAGGACCAAGATGTGACATCAAACCAATTTTGTCTTGTCCTCTTGATTTGTTTTTTATACACACTTCACAGTTTTTACAACATTTTTTTATGTTTTCTGAAATATTTTTTGATGTATAATGAGGTAGTATTTTGCTTTGCATTTGTTTCATCCCTATGTGGCAAAAATGTTTGTGTATGTTTCCTATAAACTTCTTACAAAATTCTTCTGATAATATGATTTTTTCTTTTTTTCTCATTTTTTTGTAATACAGGTTGTCTTTAAAAGTTAGTCTGTTTTTGCTAGTTTTTATATCTTCGTTTTTTTTCTGATCCTCAATAATCTCTTCTATTTTTATTAAATTCACAGTTTTTAAATTATCATCTTCATCTTCATGAGGTTCTAGTACTGGGTTTCTGCTCAAACAGTCTGCTTCTAAGTTATTTTTACCTGGATGGTATATTATTTCGAAGTCATATTGTGATAAATAGTAGGTGAGATCACCTAATTCTTCATCTGTTCTAGATTTGATGTTCATTTTGTTTAATGGTTTATGATCTGAAAATACTTTGAAATGTCTGCCTATAAGCCAGTGTTGCCAATACTTTAGTGATTCTTTTATTGCTAGGGCTTCCAAGTAAATGGCTTTTTTTCTTTTTTGTGATTCGTTCAGTTTCTTTGAAAAATATGCTACTGGTTTTTCACTTTTTGGATCATCATGTATTTGTGGTTGTTTTAATACGGCTCCCATGCCCTGTAGACTTGCATCTGTGTATATATGTATGGGTAGGTCTGGATCAAAAATAGCTAAGACTGGTTGGGTGCAGAGGAAATTTTTCATATATTCGAAGGCTTTTTGACATTCCTCAGACCATATGAATTTTTGTCCTTTTCTTAATAGATTATGTAGTGGTTCTAGAATTAATGAAATCTTGGGTATGTATTCATTGTAGAAATTGATTTTTCCCAAGAATTGTCTCACATTTTTCTGATTTTTTGGTACAGGAAAATTTTGTATTGATATCAAGTTATCTTTTATTGGAGAGATTGAGTTGTGTTTTATTATGTGTCCTAAATATTGCACGGAATCCAGTGCAAATGTGCATTTAGAAAGTTTTAATCTGAATCCTTCTTTCATTATTGCTTCCAGTAATTGTGATAGATGGCCAATATGTTCTTCGAAGGTTTTAGAAAAAATTAATATGTCATCAATGTAGTTCACTGTAAAAGTTGATAATTTATGTTTTCTTATTATATTGGTGAGGATTCTTTGAAAGATATATGGTGCTGTTTTTAATCCAAATGGCAGACATGTCCATTGAAAATGACCTTCTTGTGTTACAAATCCTGTTTTACTTCTATCTTCGATTCGTAGGGGAATGGACCAAAATGCTGAGTTTATATCAAGTTTTGAAAAATATTTGCAATTTCTTGTTTTTATTACTAAGTCTTCGATTAGTGGAAATGGTTGTGATTGAGGAACTATGATTTCATTTAAATCTCTAAAGTCTATGCATAGTCTTGATTTTTTGTGTTCATCTCTTTTGTATGCTAGTGTCACCGGAGCAGCAAAGGGACTATATGATTCTTCGATTAACTTTCTCTCAAGTAATTGTGAAATTTGTTCCTCTATTTCTTTTTTGTCTTCAATTGTGCATCTGTAAGGTCTTTTACAACAGTATTTATCTATTTTAAGATCTATTCTAGCTTCATAATCTTTTACTGTGCCTATGTCATATTTATCTTTTGCAAATATCATTTTATATTTATCTGTGAGATTGTTTATAATAGTTTCTTCATGATGATTTAAGTGATTTGTTAAGATTTCAAAATCGTTTAAGTTAACATGTTCATTAAAATTAATTCGATATTCTTGTTTCTCTGGAAAATCAGAGTTTCTTCTCTCTATCTCTAATTTTTCATTTTGTATTAATTTGAATGTTTTTATGCAATCTAATCCCACTAGAGTGTCATATTTAAAATTTTCATTATCAATTATGAAAACATTAATATATTCTTCTGCATTTAATATTCTTCCTTTGAGAGTTATCAATCCGTTTTATATACACCATTAATAGTTCTCAAGTCAGCTTTTTGCGTAATGTTATCTCTTTTCGACTTCACATGTATTAATTTTGAATTTATTAATGTAACATTTGAGCCTGGGTCATAAATGGCAGAGACATCTAAAGTGTCATTTAATGTTACCTTGAGTCTAATTAATGGTGGAACTACCAGTTTTTTTGGATCATTGTTGTTCAATTCCACCTCCAATATTGAATTGTTGACATGTTTTATTTTGTTGTCTGTATCTTTGAACCAGGCTTCAGGATGGAAGCGTGTGCCTTTGCCTCTAACTTTGCAAATTTCGCAAGGTGTCTTTTCAATTTTGTCTTTGTTAGCTGATATATTTGTTTTTGTTTCTGATTTTTTTTTGTAAACTAAGTGTTCTAATTTACCTATTTCATTATATAGGTCTTCGGTTCCTTCCAATATTTCTCTATCAATTCTATCGGCTACAAAATTTGGTAAGCCAGTAGCAATTAGGTCTATTAGTGTTCCATTATCAATGGATCTTCTCACTTCCAGTAAGAGTTTTTCTTTTTTTAGTGCATAATCTAGTAATGAACCTGTTTGATATTTAAATGACAGCGCATATCTTATTGGAGACCAACCTTTACTGGCGAATGTATCGCAAAAATTTTTTTTTCCATTCTGTCCATTCTGCTTCAATAGTGAGTTTTAATAATGTACAACCATACCAATCTATGGCACCTTTATCCATAAATGATTTTAGAATTTCAATTCTCTTTTCATCTTCAGTTATATTAAATCGTTCACATTCTTTTTCAAAGCTAGTGATCCATTGATTGGCATTTGAATTTTTCCCATTAAATTTTTCGATTGTAAATTCTTTGGCAATTTTACCAAGATTTTTAACCGTGGATTGTTCTTGATTTTTTTGAAGTAATTTTTCTATTATTTTTATTAGTGTTTGTTCTGAGACGTCAGACTGAACCTTAGTACTTTGTGATGTATCAATTATTTCCTCTAAGTAGATATCAGCGAATTGTAAATTTTCTCCTTCGTCCAAGTATGTTTCAGACAACTCTTCATTTAAATTAATCCATACCTTTCTTATTTGATGTCTTTTTACAAGTGTTTTTGATACTTTAGCATATGCTGAGGTCTTCATAATCGCTGTGTGGTTACCTATTGCTTGATAATTTTCTGGAATAGAGTACTCACGGCCATCCGGTGTGCCAATTGAGGTTATGCATATTAGATTTGTTTTTCCGTCTTCTTTGCAGCCAACTATGAAGTCGAAGCGGAGTTTGTCCATTGTGAGCTTTTGTGAATTCCAACGAGAATGTTGTTTTGTAATGTATCTGTTCTTCTATTAGTTAGAAATAATAACACGAATTGTTGCTCTGTAATAACAAAGTTTATTTTTATTGCTTCATACAAAAAGGTATAACACAAACACTTATTCTAATCATTAATCTTACCTGCAATAACAAAGAAACAACATTCAATGTTATTATTCAATTTGCAGCTTCTTGATAAAGCTTATAATATTTACGACCTTATGTCGTCCCTGAATCAGTCACTTTTTTTCAACAACCACGCGTGCGTCTCGTTCGAGATCTACGCTATCGATCCGCTCATCATTCGATTGAAGTGCTAAACTCAATTAGGTTAGGGATACCTCCCTTACATATATATATAATATAAAACAATAATTATATATATATATATATATATATATATATATATATATATATATATATATATATACGGCACGACAGTTCGTTACTTTAAAAAAATATCAAAGAATTTGCTTTTCCATAACGCTACACATGAATAATAAACATTTATTAGAATGCGGCCTCTTCCTTGGAGCCTTGCTCTTGAATGACGTCAGCTGTGAAGACGCTGAGTAGAGAATTTATTAGTAAGCGAGATATGCTAATATGCAGAAAAAGTCAACCACATACTATTGTATTTTCAGTTCTAATGAAACTGTTTCATAGCTTTTTTATTTTTACAAAGTATCTGGGTATTTAACATAACTATAGACACCTGTCACAAGGCCGAAGAACGCCTAATTTTCTTTGAATATCTGCGTGCATTGGAAAGTAGTAATAATTAGTGCATTTTGAAACTCATCTAGACTCTAGAGCTAAAATAGTTTAATTTACTTGGGGTGTTTAAAAATGATTGGGGGAAAAATTATTTTGATTGCACATGAACCATTTACTGAATGAATGAGTGTACAGGTTATAAAATAATAATAATAATAATAATAATAATAATAATAATAATAATAATAATAATAATAATAATAATAATGTCTTTATTTCTGGCGAGGCTTAGGCCGTAAGGCCTGCTCTTCCGCCTAATCAGTTAAATATTTACATTTACATAATTACAATTACAATTGAGGGATTCGGGCGGAAATAGTGATAACTGACATTTTAAAATAGGTATTTTTTGACAATGTTAATGCTCTTTTGCCGTCATTCTGGCAGCTTTCGTAATTGCGTTGCAACTCCATTCTTTGGGTGCATCCCGGCGCCACTGCGGACAACTGCATGGAGTTCGTAATTAGCTGTAATTAGTTCTTACCCAACACGATCTCTTTCGTGGCCTCAAATCAGGCATAGTCGCTAGGAGTCAGATCGGCGAATTTGGCAGATCTGTGGTCTCGTAGAAGAACAACGACTAGTCGACGGTGACCAGACGCCGCTGGATCTGATCTGTTCTGTTTAAACAACTGTTGGCACATCTCCACACACTTCTGTTCCTGCACAATGATCAGGGTGTGGGGCACCCATTTTATGCACCCTTTCTTCATTTTGAAATACTCATGTCCGTTTGCTGGACTCTTCCTTCTGTAATTCATCAAACGTCATTTGTCATTGTCAAGTCATTGATGCGCTGGGATTAATTTCGTTTATTTTTATTTATTTATTTATTTATTTATTTACGTCAAAAACAGTTAAAAACTGTGTATGACGTGCTATGGGGAGAAGTGAATATTGTGCACGTTTTTAAAATTCTGTGATCCCTACACACACTATTCTACTTGAATTTTGAAAAGGAAAAAAAAAAGAAAAAAAAACGCTCCGATGTAATAAAATCTATTTCCAAGGATAAATCAGCAATAAATTTTGGGCTCTTAGCCAGCATGTCTTTCGTCAAGGATTAATACATCCTGACCTGAGCACATGGAAACGATAATTTGAATAACTATTTTTCCCACTGAATTCTAGAAGACGTGCAGAGATATTGAAGTTACATTTATGTCCAGAAGCAAAACAAGGGGCCATCTCTGCAATTGCTCAATGGATCAGGGAAACTGGTCAAAAAACCTGATTGAGATGGAGTTATTGACCCGGAGGCTGCAGTACAATACTTGTTACAGGTTGTTTAGAATTATACAGTCCAAATGGTAAATGATGCATTAAGTATCACTGTTAAAATTAATGTTACTTTCCTTGTGATGTTCAGTATAATCTCTAATTGTATAGAAACAGTTACGCAGCAGAACCGATTTCATTTGGGATTTAAACTTTTCTATCAAATTTAATCGTTTAATGTCATCTGGAAAAGTGTTGTAAAATAATGTAGTACATGTATTGTATGTGAATTTTTTGTAATCAGCTGTTGATACTGTCACCTGGTGAATATGATTTCTACGTCGAGTGTTATTGTAATAGACATCGGCATTTTCTGAAAATATATTCCCGCCCTTAAGCTAGTCATTTTTGACAAAAATCACTGATTCGTAAATCAATAGACAAGGCAAAGTTAAAATTCCTAGTTTAATAAAGAGAGGCTGACAAGAATTGCAAGCCTCTGTTGGTTGTCATGCAGTTGCTGGACGCCCAGTGTTCTTGCGCTTTTCAGCACAGAACCTGGCGCATTTGCACTCTTATGCCCAACGACACGGATATGTGACTTCATGATGAGTATATATATGGCTACCAACCTCTTGTAGATGCCTGAATCAGTCACTCCTTCCCTCCAGAAAAAAAACTCATTGTTTACCGTTGCTCATGCTTGTGAGACGTACTGGAATTCAAGAACACAGACAACTATTTCTGAGAGAAAATATTTACATATATTTACACAAAAAACATTGAAAAAAATCTTCGGTAATCCTTTTCTTCCCTTTAGCCGTGAAAATCCCGCGACCACCCCTAGGCCTACAGCCTAAATACAAAATTTTTCGAAAATAAAATAAACAACGTTAAAAAAGTGTGGTACGATTGAACCATATGCAAAAAGTTGTGGAGTGATGTGTTGTGCATCATTTGACAATACTTATCAAATGGAACGTTGTTGGTTGATGGGTAATAATGTTATATTGTACAATTCAATAAAAAATTAAAAATATTTAATTTGTAGTCTTTTTCAAAGTAATTATAAATGTATTATTCCTACTTATACATATATGCTTAAACTTTTTGTTTGAATAATGTTAAATTGAAACACTAAGAAATACTTTCAAAATATTAAAAACTAATGATGCTACAACAGTACGTACTTACTGGCGACATCGTTAATACGTAATATTTTACGTAATACTTTAATATTATAAAATATACTACGTAATGTTTTAATATGACAAGTTATGTCTTACACTTCAACTACCATTTGAAAAATTCTTAAACAAAGCGTGAAGAATACATATAATTTGTGAATACAAATGTTTAAATGAAAACAACTCTCTGACATTGAATTCAGTGAATTTACATTCTACACAAAGGTACCTACGACGCGCAATGTATATTTTAACCGTAAATAATAATATTATTAGTTTACATTAACGCGAACGAAAGGCGGACATCATTATCACCTTCTGTTATCAGTACGGTGTTACAACAATGGGTTGTAACAAGAAACAATGACTGCTAATTCGTATGGGAGAATCATTTTGCAAATTAGCATTGTTGATATCGCCAGAAAAAAAATGAAAATGGATAGAAAAATATTATAAGTTAAGTTTATATTTTAATATTCATCAAAATTACTCGTTTTTTGGACACATTATTCCTCATTCCCTCATCTTATTACGCAAAGCGAAATCATCTATTCGTTGTAACATTTAACTCAATTAAAGGAAACAATTTCCAATAGGTTGTAAATAATTTCTAAAAGATTAATTGTAAACGTTAAAAAGAGCTCGCAAGTAAGAAACGAACTAATATGAAATAATATACAAATTCGAACTTGCGTAGCATCCAACTTCTGGAATTACCTCTATTACGTTCACGAAGCCCAGTAAATTCGGAGCGAGCGACTATGATTGTTGCCATATTACACAAAAAATACTCATATTTTCAAAAATTTCAAAGTGACCTAAATTTGAAGATCTGTTTTGATGAACCCATTTCATTAAGAAAAAAAATTATCTTCACAATGTCCCTTACGCTATCTAAGATCCAAATTGCAAAACATTTTGTGCCGATTTGAAGAAAAATAGTTAAAAGAAAATAAAAATTGCCTGTTTGAAACCAACTTTTGCACAAAATATCCAAGTTTTGGAAAAATTGACATGATATTATTTTTAGATCTGTTTTCCACGAACACATTTATATTCCTATTATTATATTATTACATAAAAAACGTTTATATTCCTAATTATAGTTGTAGGAAGACGCCGAAATAAATTTGAATATTTTCAATTTTCGAAAAATAGGGTTTTCAACGACTATGAGTCTTGCGCCACTCTTTTAAACACCCTTCATACTATCCAAGAACAAAAACGATGGAGCCATTCTTTGAAAATTTTGAAAATCTCCCAAGGGCTTCACGTCAAGTTCTCCCAAAATTAAAATATCGGTTTCAAATTCTAAGGAAGTTGGGGTTTCGAATTATAGGTTTTGTTTTTCGAAATTTAGCAACTGGATTTAATCCACTTTTTCGTTACCAGGGCAATATGTTTTTTTGGACGAAAATTCGCCGTTTTTCCACGCAGCATTTCATAACTTTCTATTGATGAAAGAACAAGTAGTGGACCCCAAATTCTGTTAAATTTGCCGTGTCTGCCTTTGTAATATGCGAGGTCCGGCGCATTGATTCATGTCATCTTAGTATTCTGATTACTTTGCAGTACCTTGTTGTTTAATACGGCCATGACTTCGTTGAGGTATGTGTACGGCGAAGTCACCCCCTCCCCAATCATTAAGGAAGGAAGGTGCGTAGCAGTTTCCAAGCGTGAGCGCTGGTTTTACGAGACCGAAGATCTCCAGTAATGTCTTCATCCGCTATCTAAAATATAAAACGTTTAGGAAGAATCTTTTACATTTTTGGTGTTTGGCCCCTCTGAGTCCCATTCTCTCATAAGTTCGGGGAGTTCGGTAATTCTGACTTCCGAGATGTGCCATAAAACGATTTATTTATCGGCTCATTAATCGAATGAGAGGTCAAGAAACGGTTTCAACATAGAAAACGCACGGACAGCTATTTAATATTAATACTACCTTTATGTTGACAGATGACATTTCAACGGAAACAAAGTTGGTTCTTGCAAACCTGATATATTTCAAAGGAAAATGGAAATACCGCTTTCACCCAGAAAAGATTCAAAAGTTCCCGTTCTTCGTGTCGCCAACACGATTCAAAGAAGTTGAAATGATGACTAACAAAGAACATTACGGATATAGGTCACTGAAAGAAATAAATGCAAGGATGTTGGTGATGCCTTACGCTGGAGACAAATTCAGCCTGGTGATTATTCTGCCCAAAGCAATTGACGGAATCTACGATGTGGAAGAAAAGATGTCTAAGACAAATCTAATGAAGGTAATGAAAAATTGTGTATTAAATTGGTGAATGTTATTCTGTAGGTTTTTAGCGAATATTTGTAAAAGCAATGTATTCGAATTTTAATATTTAAATGAAATATTTAATAATATTTTAGAAGGAAAATTTTATATGTTAAATAATTATTCTAAATATTGCTTTAGAAGTTTGCCTGCACCGGTAGCCGAATACGTTTATTACGCTCAGTGAACTCACGGAGGTTAAGCGAATTCGAGACTCGCGGGTTCGTGGTTGGGTGACCTGCTAGGAACCCCGAAATCTAATGGCGTTGAGCCCCTGGACGAAGGGATAAAAGGCACTGACTGACCGTGACGAGACTTGACAAATACAGTAATTACTCAGTAACGGAGTATTACTGCAGAGAAAGCGCTCTATGCCCAACATGGGTAAAAGGTCAACAACGACGCAACAAATTAAAAAAATTAAAAAAGTAATAATTGTCTTGATATTGGACATTGTATCACCAATTTCAAAACGATATACTTGAAGACTTTACAAAGATGAAAGTTAAACAATTAAAGTTAAAATATTGTATCACTTTAGATCGAATCAGAAAACCGGTCTGAAAAAAGGAAAACAAGAAAAGTCAGGAAAATGTTAGTCGATTTGCATAATAAACCTGATTATTAGTTAATTGGTTCTCGGAAAATTAGTATAATCGTCCACTTCATTAGAGATACAATACTGTATCGTGAAAGTTATTTATACGTTCATTGCAAAAACGTACCAATACCTAAGTATTCAGTAAAATTCAATGTCCAATGCATACATTTTAATTTTATCGTATTACGGGAACAGAAAGCAGCTTCAGATGGTTTAATGGAGCACGTAGATTCTGTTTCACTTCATTGTGATTACAATCTTGGTAGTACCTATCTCTTCAATGTCGTTGTTATCTCTTCAATGCGACATTAATTTGTTACATACTTCTTAATAATGGAATGCCCAACATTAATTATTCGTCTTAGGAGATGTTTCAACATTTGATCTGTTTTCTTTGTTTCATTTGCAATAATTTCTAAACATCCCTCAATTTTTCAAATGTTCACATGATGTCCTAAAACACCGTTCTTTGAAATTTAATATGAACTCTTCCACTAAATTGTTAGTTCTATTAATTTACCTTGTAATGAATGATGTGAAGACAATGTGGTATGAACTGGACTGGACTATGAACGCACAGAACTGGGCATTACTCACGTGTACATTCTTCCATAACACGCTTTGACTTGTGGAGATTATTCAGCGAACTTTGCGATTGAGGCATTTTTGCTGTGAATTATGTGTAAGAACGCTAATCCGAAAATGTGAAAGTTGAACGTCTTCATCTAACATTTCCGCTAAATATGATAGAGCTTGTGACACTTGATAAGTGCAATTAACAAGTGCAAAAACAATTTTAATCTTTTTCACTCATTTCTGGAAAGTCGTTAATATCATCGGATGTCATATTTTTAAATGATAGTTTTACGTCCCCAACATGCATTTTCAATTGCTGCAGCAAGAATATTTTCCACATCTTTCCTGGCATTCATCCCCCATACCTTGGTCGGAATTAAAACATTTACCAAAAGTGTTATCCAAAAAGCATGCAATCTTACAAAATAATCCCGCTTTTGGTGAAAGGTCATTATCAAGTTGGTTATATAACAGTATATTTTTTAACCCATACACCATGGATATATCACATATATTGTTTATGGTAAAATGACATGATTTTTATCCTGAAAAGCATTTTTCCTAGAAAAGTGATAAACTTATTACGCATAAAAATAAGTTATTAATTTTTTTCGATATGAGTTATTAATTTTTTCGATATGACATACCAATAATAAAAATATGAAAAAAGTAGTAAAGAACATCTTAATACCGATTCGTAGGAATTTTTTGGAGTCGTCACTCCAGAAATAAAACAGAAATATATCGAATAATAATTCAATATTTTTTTAAAAATTGTATTTCCCGCTTTTTTTTAAATCTCTCGACAGTTCATATAGATGTCAACAATGTCTCATTATTTTTTTTCAGAATTTTATTTCCGAGTATTAATATGAAAATATCAAAAACAAAAAATGCGTATTTTTTCTGATATCTTACAAAATGATCAGGCAGCTGCTCTGAGATTTGGGAAGATGACTTTCAAAATAACTAACATAAATAAAAATTTAAAAAAATGTTAACATGTTCGTTCTATTACTATTTTATATTATTTGAAGTTTGACAAGTACAAACTTGGAACAGTTTTTTAAAAGGAGATGGCAAAAATGAAACGTTTTAGCTGGTTTTCCGCTTTACTGCTTCCCGGGACATCTATAACAAATTTCTGTTTGAAGACAATAATGAAAAGACGAATTATGTTTCTTTTGGTTTTAAGTCTTCATTTAAAAGAAAATGATGCAATTGAGAAAGAACTTTGTATATCTTGAGGACACGGTGAAAAATAATTTTATGTATTCGCAATAAGCAATTGTGTTCGATAAAGAGCGACTTATAAGAAGTTTAATAAAACTACAATGCAAACTGAAAAACAGTTTGAATTATGTCAAGAAGGGTGTTTTTAGCAAAAATTGACAAGTAAATGGAAGCCCTTGTTGGCAGCGCTCATTGCTGCATGCACGTGTTGCTGTTAGCGTTCATTAGCTGAGATGATTATGGCTGCTGTAGATAGAAATTGTGGTAGAATAATATTACGTTATACTACTATGGGCCAGAAAGTATGTATTGTTTTAGCACCTCTAGTTGTAGATGTGTCACTATTTTTGTATCGAAAATTGTGTCTTGAGTTATTTTCACTTTTTAACTTTAAGGAGATTCAATCAGTAACGCACCCAGAAGTGGAAGTGTTCCTGCCTCGCTTCAAAATCGAAAGCAAGCTGGATCTGACAAACGACCTTCGGACCCTCGGAATAGTCTCTTTGTTCGACCCTGAATTCTCCGATTTCTCAGGACTGATCAAAACGAAAGGCCTGTACTTGAACAAAGTCGTACAGAAAACTGTCATAGAAGTGAACGATGAGAGCGGTTCTCTTGGTCACAGCATTTTGGCGACGCCTAAACGCATAAGTACGGAACAACGGAGGTTCAAAGTCGACCACCCTTTTTTGTTTTATGTTGTAAACACCGAATGGCAAAACGTGTTGTACGTCGGCAGATACAGGGTGCCTGAAGGTCCTGGATGCACCATGACGTCATCTTTCAGCTTCAAGGGATAGCCGTTTGCGAAGCAACTTCGTCAATCACAACTTCTCTGGTCTCATCATTAGATACTAGATGCTGTACGGTACCACATGTGTTTTAACCTAAAACTCTATCCCACGAGCGTATTCTTTTGCGGAGCAAATCTGCCAACCACAACTTCTGTTTTCTCATCTCTGGATACTGGATGCTCTACGGCTCCGGATGGACTTAAACATGCAATTTTAGCATATGGGCGTAACCATTTGCAAAGAAACTTCGCCACATGCAACTGTTGTTGCATCTGAGGATTCTGGATGCTTTACGATAGCGAACGCAGTACATGTATCCCCAAATATCAGCATACGGGCGTTTCCAATTGCGTAGACACTCTACCAACCAGAACTTCTGTTTTCTTATTACTGGATACAGGGTTCTCTACAGTTCCGGATTCACTTGAACATGCAATTTTAGCATACAACTCTAACCACTTGCCAAGCAACTTTGGCAACTTCTACACCTCGGTTCCGGATGAATCGTGTCGTCACATTGCCAACTGCGAATCTACTTCGCCAATGCCATTCTTTCTTGGCGGAGAAGGTGCACAAAAAAGAAGCTGAAGAAAGAAAGAAATTCCTATTACTGTACTTATACAGCGGCATTCCAGTATGAGATCCAAGACCAGCTAGCAACTCATGTTTCACTACGAGATGCTACACTTTTGAGATTACAACATCTCAGTATAAAAATGATGATACGTCGGTGAAGTCTTGAACGAAAGTGAAGTTTGTTATTTATGATGAAGAGCATTCAAGGAATCTGTAAAATGAAATGACAATAAATTCTTGATAAAGTTTTTGCGTTGCATTTTCGTAAATGTGAGAATCGCGTATTAGGTTATAGTGTTTCATATGAAGACAAATGAAATAGGGCTAAGAATGCCAATACTCGAACTGTGCTCTTTAGACTAGTCCAAAAAGACATTTTTTTAATGTGTGGATAATTATTAAGTGTAGCTTAAATGTTAGGCGGTTACATCAAATAATTGCATATTTTTAGGCAGGTTAAATTAAAAGTATTGAACAAAAGTTAGAGGATGGATAGTATTTTTCTGTAATCATGGGTATATTTCATTGATATGCAATGTTTTTAATGAAAATAAATAAAATTCTTTTATTTACAAATGATTTTCAAAAAGCTTATAATAAAAGTAAGTAAACACTGGATATTTGTTTATTAATGAAAATTGGTTAGAAATGTTCTAAAATAACAACTTGAACCTTACTACTCATAATAGTACTCGTTACTTCCCTCAGTACTATTTAGATTCTTAACTAGAGCTCCCTATACAATAATCAAAGGATGCTGATCCCATGGATAACAAATAAACTTACTTAACTAGTGAGTTGGGCATCACATGAATCTTTATGTACCACCTCATTATAATCCACACTTAATTATTAATGCCTACAATACCATTTATTACCCTCCACATGGTATCTATACTTCCCATTTACCTACCCCTGTCAACTTTAAATAAATGAATTCTGCTTACTAGCACTTCACCTTATCATGATTGACGCAACGCGTCTCTTCGCCTCTTGTGGAGCCGTTGAGCGCGGAGTGATCCTGGATTAATATCTTGTATTTTATGTATGTCTCGTCTCATCGGTCGGTTGTGAAGAGAACCGCCAGGTAGCATCGCCGCTCCTGCGTCACTACCCAGTGGCCAGAAATGGGAAGAAATTACGAGAGAAGTAGAGCACTTCATAGGAGTTGTACTAGTCCTTTTGAAGCAGCCAAGCTCATTTAGTTGGAACAAATTTCACGTGAGATTCGACGAGAATCGAACCCGGACCTCCTTGGTAAAAGGGCAAGCGACTTCGCTCTGTGCCACTAAGTGGCACAACTTGTCGTACATTACAATTTGTCGTACGTGCGTCACGCTCGCCAACTGCTGTTGCCTGATGACCGGGGGACGCCTAACGCGACGAGTTTACACTTCCGCCTCGTGACCTTGCCCAGTTCGCTTTGCACCCTCTCCCGGCTGTCAGCAGCTTTTTCACGCCAGCCGATGCCTCTCGACGGAAGAAATCACTCCACAAACTGTGACACACCAAAAATGACGGGCATTTTATTTAGGCAAATAAACGTCAAATTGTTGTAGATATTGCAAAAGACGTGGGTTTCTATGATGCAGATACACAAATGACACCGTAGCAACGCGAAACAACGAGCTCGTTTGGAAGCAGGTGCAGGAGACACCGTAGCAACGCGAAAAACAATAGAAAAACACGGCGAGCTTTGAAGGGTGGACCAGATTGGAAATTAGAGCATTCCGACTCGTGTCGTGGTGGTGAGCGGATCGCCTGCGCGTTTTTCTTGAGATTAATTATAGAATCGGGACTTGTGATATTTCGTGAGAATGAACATTGAACTTTGAACTTAGAATATTACCGCATTAGGTGTGCAACGGGAACTTCTAAAATTTACGTGTTGTACCATTGCAAACTCGGACTTGTAATATTTTATGAGTGAACTGGAATGTGAACTTACATTATATGTTAGTTCACATTCCAGTGGTGAAGTTACAAGAGTTGACTTAGAAATTTTACCAAAGAATTGTGAATTGCCAGGTTAGGTGATAGAACATTATATTAGAAGGGTATTATTTCGACTTGGAAAAGTAATCATTTTGAAATAGGTGCCCACCTGAGGCGCAAGGCGAAGAGTATAGGCAGTGCTTGTGAAGTGGTTGGAGGAAATTTCGACTTGTTCGCTTAAATCCACGATGATTCGTGGATTTCAACAAGAAGGAAAATTGGTCTACTCTACGTGGCGACATTGAGCGACGTGTGCACGAAGAGGCAAGAAAGGATAAAAGGTTCTATAACGCTGTTATTGCAATTACGAGAAAAATGATCATGACCTAACGATAAATTGAAATAATCAATTATAGTTGATAACTTTGGCAGGCATAATAAATTATAATTCATAGTCTGAAAGAAAGCTGATTCTCATTTGCCATTACGTGCAATCCTAGAGTGGAAATTTTAGAATTATTTTCAGATTCCTCGCTACTCCGTATGGATGGCAGATTGAGTAATTGGTTGCGGAGTAAGTAGCAACAATTATTTCATAAGAACCCGTCGACCGAGCTAGCGGGATTTACATTTATTTGTAATATATCTGAAGACAGTAATAGATAAACAGGAATTCAAGTGTAACTTTTTCCTGGCGCCCAAATTATTTATAAATTCGGAAATTGGTTACAATTTACATTTATTATTAGTAATTACGTTTCAACACAGCAAACTGCTCTCTTCTTGAATATCACTTGCACGCGACAAAACACGTGCACCAGTCATTTGTGCTCATAACATTCTCACTTTGTCTTTGTGCAACGCTTGCATAGTTGATCACCTAGTCGCTAATCAGTAAATTAAGCGTTGAGGCGTTGTAAATTTGAGTTATAATGCCTCAGAGGTAACTGTGTACTCTAACTCACTCCGGTATTTTCAATTGCTTAACTATTCGCATTGTTGTTGGTTTTCAAGTCCACGTTTTCTGTATTCACATCGGTACGCATGTGTCAATCAATCATTCACTTTACACCAACAATATTTCATCACTTTCCATTGATTATTCCTTTATCTTAGGTTTAGTAATTATTCTTAAATTTCACAATCACTGAAGCTTTCGTCCATCATGCCCTATGTTCCCTCCCCTCTCGTTCACTGGTGCCAGATAGTCACGGTATAGTGTGTGTATATATATATATATATATATATATATATATATATATATATATATTTGTCCACGGGGTTGTTTTTCAACCCATTCTAGAACCAAGTCTTTGAATGAGTTCAGTTGGAACTCGTTTTTTGTAGCCACAAGATCAATTTGAGCTGTGTATTGGAGTTTTACAAAAATCCGAAACAAAATGGACGTAAATTGTTTAAAAGAATTAACACATTAATGATGAACTATTGACATTTATTTTCCCTTTTCTAACTCACAATGAAAAAAATAACTATATCCTTTAACGTTTGCGGGTACACTAAAATGTTTTTTAAAAATATTCAAGAAGTAAATATTTAATCGATTTCATTGAAGCTGATGCACACATTTTTTTAATCCATAAAATAGATTTATTGACATAATATAAAGACGTCAATGCTAATTATATAACGACAAATTTCGCGTTATCTGCAAATTCTTAACATTGTACTGACTCATCACAGAAACCGAAATTCCATCAACGTCTTTTGGTACAAAAAAAACTTCTTACTTATAAATACAATTATTCTTACAATTTGTGAACACTTCAAAAATATATTGTAATAAATTTCAAATTTTAAATATTTGTACTAATGCCATTTTAATCTCGTCGAGGATATCGAGAACGCAGAATGAAAAAACTTGCATTTTGTTTTAAGAAAATATTTTTAATTGCATGATAATTATGTCAAAAAAGTAGGTATTGTTTGACAAAACGAGGTATTAAGTCATGTATGGTAAATGAGTGTTCTAATAAGATGTTACGATACGAATATCGAAAAATGATTTATTGACTTTGCAAAAATGACAATGTAAGGTATTATTTTTGTTGAATTATGTAAAATTCCCCCTGCGAAAAGTGACAGACTAATGTTCATAGTACTTAGATGTCATGAATATTTTTACAACACGTGTCTCAATTTCGTAAAGTTTGTCTTTAAATAACGAAACTAGATACGATGCGGTAAATAATAGGAAAGCGTTAATGCTAATTACACTACAAAAGCGCCTTGCTTGACCTTTCCAACATGAAAAGAACTCGAACCATCACACAAACCGCACTTCCATCAGCGGAGTGTTCATGTACAGCCAAACCCCGTCGGTGTAATTACTTCCAAAAGCCCACGTAGGAAAAGCTGTCACTGTGCTAGCACTCTCCTCGCTGTGGCCATCTCAGGATGCGTGATCGCATCAGGTAACAAACATCAAAGCCTCGGGCCAGCCCGTAATACAGGAGGCCTTGCCGCATCTCTTCCCGCTGGTACGAGGAGAGGGTTGGAAGATTTGAATACATGAATATATGAATACGCGGTATCTCGCGGCCGCTATGTGACGTCACAGGGTTGAGGAGGAGGGGAGGGACTTAATAAAACGAGGACATGTGACGTGCATGGCGCCAGGCAAAAAGAAGGTCCCAGGGCGCAGATGCAGGAAGTGAGAGCCACCTCGCCAACCGGAAGTTGGTGCCGGTGCGCGTTTTAAATTTTCAGTTCACAGTTCCAGTGATACGGATGATTCTTCTCGTACCCAAAATCTCAGCGATCGGGGTCAAACCGGATGGGCTGATTTAGAGATTTACTTTTTCATGTAAGTGTCATTAGTCCCACTTGTTTGTATCACGGGTTGGCGGTGTTTTTCTCCCCCTAAATGGTGAAAACGCGCAAACCTACATGTCAGCTTACTGGATTGTCCCCATCCAGGTTTCTCCCATCAGCAGGCCATCGCTTGTCGGGACGAGCTCTAAGCTCTCTATTGGTCTCCCGACATGAGTGTTAGCGTAGTGCTTGAGTATGTGTGTAAGGGGTGAGGATAGGACAAGGCTAAAAAGATCGCTTTCAGTTCATAGCCATTTTGATACGGCACTTCTCTGGAATTCACCTGGAGTTGATCGGAGACACCACGGAAAATTAACGATTAGAGCAGCCGGACGCTAGAATTCTCTTCCTTAGTGTGGCTGAATTTCACCTAGTTAGTGTCGGAAATTCTACCACAGTCGGGATTGAAACCCCCTCTAAGAACGTCCTGGTAAGAGGAACTGGATTGACATCATTTGATACCCTGAGCCACCAAAGTCGATGGATATGGGTGATGGGTTAGCGTTGGATGATTTTTTCAGAGAGGCATGTCACAATTATAGCTCCTGAAGGAAACGTTACTAAAAGTATCGTGAGAGACAATCTATGTTTGGCACGTTGCGACGCGCCCAACGCGTTGGGGTGTGATTGCACGACTGTTGCCGACAACGGCAGAATCGCATTCAGACTGAATTTAACTTCACCGCACATTTTCCTTCGTATTCACCCCGTAGTAACGGGAAAGAACAATGTCAAAATAATAGTAATAATAAAACTTTAAATTCAAACACAAATAAATATATTGTTCGTGAAATCATGCAACCAGAATCAATCGACTAATGCTATTTCCTCCGTTTCCGGGGATATCTTGTTCCGCACTTTGAAACTACCGATCAACTTGCCTTCCACAAGGTTTTGCCAAACTTTCGATAACCTGAAATCGATACGAATTGGGTTTTAAATTAGAATTTCACATTAATATTTAACCGGTCTACATTCCGGTGGACCGGGAGCGGTAGCTCAGTGTATCAACTGATGTCACTGTATCACCTCTGACCGGGGGGTCCTAGGTTCGAGTCCTGACGGCGGCAGGATTTTCGACACTAGCTTTTCAGCTAGGTCGAATTCAGTCGCTGCCTGGAGGAGAATTCTAGAGACCAGCTGCTCTGATCGGTAGTTTTCCGTGGTTTCTCCGATCAACACCAGGTGAATGCCGGAGCAGTACCTTAACAAACAGGCCACGGACCCCGCGCGATCTGTCCTTCCCATTCCTTGTCCTATCCTCTCCTCTTACACACACACACTGACACTAACATGCACCACACTAACACATATTCCGGGAGACCGGTCGGGAGCTTAGAGCTTGTCCCGGCTGGGGCTGTGCCCCGCTGCTGGGAGAGTCCTGGTTAGGGGGAACCCCACTAGCCGACGGTAGGTCGGCGCCGGATCTCGCCATCAAGCGGGGGGGATCACCGCCATTACCCGAGAAAAAACATGCACTACACTAACGGGACTAATGACCGAAGCAGTTGACGCGCCCGGAAACACGATAAAATCTATCAATCAATGCATTAGTGGTGTTAATGGGATGTAGAAATCATCAACAAGTGTTTCTTCTAAATTTACTGACCATAATTTTGGTTAATTGAGTAAGTGGCCTTTCACAGAGGGTCTCATTCATAAGATAGCGAAGCGGGTTTATTTCTATACTGAATAGCTTAGTTTGTCCAAATAATTCATTTTATCCTTTGGAACTTTGGCGACCGGCGTATGTTCTAGTGATAGTTTGAAATATTCGACCGTAAATGGCGAAATATGGCAAATTTGACAACTAGGTGAATATAAACATATAGGTAAATTGAATCCTGAATTCTCAAAATGTTATAAAAATGATATGCTTGAGATTTATTGTTTCGAAAAACATAAAATTTCGTATATTATCAAAGAAATTAATCGAAAACTTAAATCCCTGTTCACTACAAAAACTAGAAGAATTAGAAGAAGAAACTAAATTAGAATAGTTTGGGACATGGCAGCACCAATTTTTGTTTCGACTTGCCAATAAACATCTACAAGCATATAGCTGAACATTGTGTAACAACTAAACTTGTCTGTGCCGGACATGAAGTAACATTTATTTGTCTTATGATGCAGAGAACAATGCACTTTTTAATCTAAAATGAAGTACTCTCTATTTATACTGAATTGCATATAGAGATACTTGTACTAATATCACGAGCTGTGAACGCAGTCGCTTGTGGACTTGTATTCATTTAAAGTATTCACATCTGTACATCATAGCCACTATGCATGCATGCGGGTTTTGCAGTATTCCGATATTGATGTGCATTTCCAATACAGAATCTTTTATCTTGGCATTGACATATGCTGATTTGTAGTAAGATATACATAGGATCAACCATGTCCTACTCACATGGAAGGAAGAGTGCTTCATAGACATTTTTCAAAACATTGGTGCTGTACAATTCGTATTCGAAATGAGCATATCTATACAATATTTGACCACAAAGGAAAAAACTGTCTATCATATCATTAAATTCTATTTGTAACAATAGCGCGTGTTTATCTTTCAGTGATAAAACACAATTCCTTACCTAGATTTGAAAAAGTAACTTTGTTTAACAAAGAACCTGTATTTTTATGGCAAATGGAAGAATTTTTTTTAACTTCTGAGATGAGAATTTTAAAATGATCCACAGAAGTTAAAAATAATTGTAATAATATAAACTGTTTTGAAATTTTCATTATCTTTGAATGAAATACTTTCCTCCCTACTATGAAATAATATTTTTTGCATCCTTTGCAATTCTAGAAATAATTGAATACGAGGCGACAATAGGAATTTTAAAATAAATGTATAAAAGTCGTACAAATTTCATACAATACATTCAATATTTTGAAGACGAATTATTGAATTTTGGGAAACAATTTTTGATTTAAAATCATGTAAATTTATTAGTAAAAAGTTTTGGAATCATTCTCAATATTAGACATGGATGGCACTTCATATCACTCCAGGGTTTATTTATTTTACGACATTCGCCCAAAGAAGTGCTTCTTTGTCGTACACGTATTTCAGAGTGCAACTTTCCAATCCATAAATACTATCAATGAAGGAGTAAATAATATCGGTCAACTACAAATAATAAAGTCAACAAACATGATAGTTTCCATGCATCAGTGCTGTAATAGTTATTTACAAAGCAAAGCAAGGATGTGGATGTTTCCATGACTTTTTGGGTAAGTTCCCGGAATAGGCCGATAGGCCAAGTCTAAGAGCCCTATCGTCTCATGGAAAGTTACTTTTGCCATGAGATGTACAATATTTTATTCCAGACCTCAGTTTTATGACAATTTGCTCGAACGATTAACAAATTTCATGAGTAATCACGAGAACGTAGTTCCTTGTTTCCGTTTAAGGGTTGGTGTGTATTATGTTCCCAATTGTACTTTCGGTATTAGTTTGTAAATTATTTCCGGTACGTTTTCAGGCTGGACAATAAAGTTGAACTTTTATGTCGGAATACTGGGTAAGTATTGGTCTGTTTTTAGACTGTTTCGAGTAAAGAACATTTTTTCTTACCTAGCAATGATTACTCGCAAAGCATCTTCCAAAGAAGTTACTCACCTGAAAAAAAAAGAAATTGTATTAAAACACGCAATATTTTTTGTTAACATTACAAACGACACAGCTCTTTAAAAATAATTACCTTTTGGCATGGAGTAACTGATAACATTCTTATTTCTGATTTGGATAACTAGGAATTTAATTGTTCAAAATGCTTTTTGTTTTGAGGCACTATCTTCATTTATTTTGTATGCATCATTAATATACATATTACGCATATTTATTTAAAAATATATAAAACTGTTTACGACGTATTGGGTGGGGTGTCTCTGTTAAATGCACTATCCATAAACACAGAATTTTCAATGGACGAAGGGAATTGGACGAAAACAGTGTTTGAGATAAACGTAGACCCAGAACCCAGAAACTTTTTACGGGTACCTCCCTTCTGTTGCAAGTTCAGAATAACAATGAGACAAAATTAGTGATAATGCAACAGTTGCTGGGGAGCGGCTTTTTGGGCAACACACGCAAGACTGGTCAACATCAACACTGACTCGACATCCTTTCCTCCAGGAATAAACTGGAGGTAAGAATTTTTGACAGAGCTTCTAATTACTAATTCTTAAGGTACAATATCTATTTCACCAGGCAGAAAGAATAGACTGATTAAAAAGTAAGAAATTAAAATATAGAGTTCATTAGCTAATTTTACATATCATATCCCGCATTTTCAAAATGTTGAGTTTTGAAGAAAGTTTGTTTCAAATCCCTCCTTTAAAACACACGTGCTCACTAATTTTGTCGAAATTAAAGCAAATATACTTTTTCAATTTTTCAAACTATATTTTGTGAAAAAAGGAATATAAACGAAATAAAATGCCTCGAATAAGTTCAAAATTTGGAGCATGCAAAGTGATTATTATTTTGAGTAATATACTTTTTTACCTACATATTATTTATTTCTGTTTCACTGTTTTTATTTTGTATCCAATGTATGCAGATAGTCAGAATTTTGATATTATTGTATTAATTTACGTAGCTTTGAAGATGAAATTATTACAAAATTTTAAAACACTGGAAAGTCAATCAAAAGTAAAAAATAAAAAAATATAGTTCGTTAGCTAAGTTTACATATCATGACCCGCATTTTCAAAATGCTGAATTTTGAAGAAAGTTTGTTTCAAATCCTTCCTTTAAACCACATGTGTTCACTAATGTTGTTGGAATTAAAGCGAATATATTTTTTTTTCAATTTTTCATTCTATATTTTGTTAAAAAAGAATTTAAACGAAATAAAATGTCTCCAATAAGTTCAAAATTTGGAGCATGCATAGTGATTCTTATTTTGAGGAATGTACTTTTTTACCTACGTATTATTTATTTACGTTTCACTATTTTACATTTTGTGTTCAATGTATGCAGATAGTCAGATTTTTGATATTATTGTATTGATTTATGTAGCTGTGAAGATGAAATTATTATAAAATTTTGAAACACTGGAAAATCAATGCAGTTCAAAGAATTCATTCAAAGACTTAGTAGCCTACTCTAAACATGAATATCGGACATCATTGAATACGTCATTTTCGGTGAACGTCTTATCATCGTGAACTGCACAATGAGATTAACGTTTCTTGTGTCCTGTTGATTAGAAAAGCCTCGTTTCTGAACAGCACTTCGTCGGAGAATTCTGTTGTTCCATACCTGGAGCGTCCAGAAAAAAGCCTGGGGCAGTAAATCCCATTTTCACACAAACGTTTTGTTTTACCTCCAGTACAGAAACACAATTCATTTTTACGTGCTACAGAAACACCTTATTGCCGTTAATTTGAATTACTATAAGTAAATAGGTTTTTTGTTTTGAATGAAATGAACATTTTCTGGGCTCCAAATAAGTTGGAGCTAGGAGCAAGTTGGCCCCGCAAGCTTTTTTCTTTGTTTAGAAAGGAAAAACAATTTCCGGGGTTCAATTTAGGTTCAAGATGGGGAGAAGTGGTTCCAGTTGCATCTACTTCTGCGTACCCCTGGTTCATAACGACCAACAGTATCTCTTGATGATGAATCAAATAGGAGAGAAAAGTACTCAATATAACAAGATATAATATACAGTTTGTGCGGATCGAGAGGAAACGCGAATCCAGAAAGAAAGAAAATAATGAGTTGATGCGACTGAAATGCCAAAATTGACTGCTCTGCATAGAACTGCAGAGCGGTGAAGTTCTCCCATCCTCAGCTGTGACCAAGGTTTAGGTACTGTTTGACGCTTTTTTAACTGGTAAATAACCTTAAGTCTCTCAGAGATACTTTGTAATGGCATTAAAAGACTCAAATGTCATTGTTACATAAAAGGAATGCATGAAGAACGATGGCTTGTAGAGCTCTCAAATTTGTAACACGCTTCTCACAGGAGCCGAGGAAGACCTAGAAGTACGTGGAAGGATCTTTCCTTCCACGGAAGTGGTGGAAGGGCTTGAAGAATTTCGTGAGCAACGGTCAAATTAAAAAAAAATCCATTTTAAAGCATTAAAACTTATTTTTGAACAAAATTGTAGTATTGTGAACATCAGAAACGTTGTTTTTACGATTCATAATTGATGCATTAAGAAACAAACTTCTCTTTCGAAAGCTTAGACTTTTGAGACCGAAGTCAGTATCTCCTTGGTTGTCGGGAAGAAGCCTCGTCCTAGGCCCAGATGCCAACGTTTCGGCCGTGATGCTGCGAACTTACTTAGGGATGTTTTTTTGTCGCTAATTTTGGGACCACCTGAACGTACAACTCTCCGGGGGTTAGCCATATTTATCGAGGACGTTTATGGTGGGAATCAACATTTACATGCTCAGGGTTATTAGCCCTGGGAATGAGGTGAAATGATGATGAAGAAGAATGAAATGGACAGTCACAAACATACAGTGACACCACATAAGACGCCCGAAGCAGGTCTCGAACTCGGGATTCTTCAGTCCGAGGCCGCAAAAGCCTTAGCAATCTCGGCTACCCGGTTTCTATCGACGTATGGTATATCGGGTCTATTGCCACCGACTTGTCTGTCAGTGAAAATAGAGCTAACTCAGTAGAGAGTATGCTCACTACTTTCAAGCACGTTCAAAGGAACTTATTTTTAATAGGGCGAGGAAGTGGCGAGTAAGTCCGTTTTCATTGCCAACAATTGGTGGACCTATTTCGCCAAATCATGCCTCTTTTTATATTCCAACTGTCCATGGCCGCTACATCCACTTGTTACGTGTTCAAGTTCAAGTTCAAGTAACAAGTTAGCGACCTCACATCTCTCATCAAAGTTGGCACCACTTGTTCCTGGGTTGCTATCATGACTGCTTCTGTCTCCGGAGAGAGATCTCTATGCTGGAGACAACCACACGACGCAGAGATATCTACTTCGAATTATTATTATTATTATTATTATTATTATTATTATTATTATTATTATTATTATTATTATTATTATTATCATCATCATCAATTTTTTCCCGCGAATCGGCCATCATTGGGCCACGCGACACGTGTATCCCACCGGGTATTTATTGCGGTAGGTGCAAGTTATTTTCTATAGGGGGAATCTGCAGATTTAATACAGATTCAATGTTACACCGCAGGGTTGTTAGCCCTGGGGGATGAGGTGAAGTCATGAATGGATGATAAAGGGTGAAAGGACGAACAGAAATAGAACCATATCCGAGGCGGGACTCGAACCCGCGACCCTCTGGTCCGAGATCACTACGACACTTCTGCCTTAGCGATCTCGGCTACCAGGCCGACTATTATCATTATTATCATTATTATTATTATTATTATTATTATTATTATTATTATTATTATTATTATTATTATTATTATTATTATTATTATTTTAACTTTGTTTTATTTTGTTTTGTTTTTATCTGCATTTTAGTTTGTAATTTTTCGAGTTATTTGAATTTTGGTAGTTGTTGCTGGCTGTTGTCGTGTTGAGTGTTGGTTTGGTTTGCTTTGCGACGCGAGGGCGCGGGCGCGGGGCGGAGGGCGCATGGAGGCGGCCAGCATGGCCAGCAGCCCGCCGCCCAAGAAGGGCAAGGGCCGCGAGTCGGTGAAGGCGCCGGCGTGGCCGCCCGCCTGGGCCGTGCCGCCCTGGCCGCCGTGGAGCGACGCCGAGATCAACAAGGAGCACTGGGACGTGGGCCGCGTCCCGGCGCCCAAGGACCCGTTCCTCGCGTACGCACACTTCTCACACAAAACGCCAGACCGGGCATCAACTGATGGCACTGCAGCGCCTCTGACCGGGAGGTCCTAGCTTCCCGCTCCCCACGGCGGCAGGATTTTCGACACTAGCTTTTCAGCTAGGTCGAATTCAGTCGCTGTCTGGAGGAGAATTCTAGCGACCGGCTTCTCTGGTCGGTACTTTTCCGTGGTTTCTCCGATCAACCCCAGGCGAATGCCGGAGCAGTACCCTACTAAACGGGCCACGGACCGCGCGCGATCTTTCCTTCCTCTTCCCTGTCCTATACTCTCCCCTTACACACACACACTTACACTAACAAGCACTATACTACTACATATTCCGGGACACCGGTCGGGAGCTCAGAGCTTGTCCCGACTGGGGCGGTGCCCCGCTGGTGGGAGAGTCCTGGTTAGGGGGAAACCCCACTAGCCGACGGTAGGTCGGCGTCAGATCTCGCCATCCAGCGGGGAAAGATCACCGCCATCACGCGAGAAAAAACATGCTCTACA
>BLKR01008053.1:0-26880 GCA_011170035.1 Teleogryllus occipitalis
CCTAATCCATGATAAGCCATGATAACTCATGAAAGAAGTCAACAAGCTGGTAAGGAAATTATTAAACCGTAGGTCACGAACCTTTATAGATCCGTGGGCCTCTTAGTAAAACTCTCAATAGCTCACGCGCAGCTCATATCTCCAAGTTATTTGGTATTCAACTTTGAAGTATCAAGTAATAATATGTCTTTTTTTATTAGTGTGTCATTAATACAGTTGAGAACAAGTTTGGGTGACTAGATTTTACAATTTTTTCAACAAATTCGTTGACGGTAATAACACTAGTTTCAATGTAGGCAGGGTTGGACAGTATTTAAATACTTTTATTTGAAATGCGTATTTGAAGTTTATTTTGTATTTGAATAACAGTATTTTTGACTACTTTTTACTTTTACGTACTACTTTTAAAATATCGCATCGATGTTTAAGAACAGGTGGTTTTTGATCGATGAAGCATCGATATTTTCATTTTGAAAATCCATAATTTGCAACATCAATGTTTTGTTACCGATGTCGCATTACTGACTGGCACCAAAAAAAAAATTCCGTACCGATGTCGCATTACTGACTGGCACCAAAAAAAAAATTCCGTACAGGCCGCCACTGCATCACAATATATTATGTAGTATCCCTATTGAAGTGAATGAAGTTAGGTCTCCATTGTTACCAAACAGGCAGGACTATGGAAATAATTGCAGAAAGTTTACTTTACTTCACAAACTTCTGTTGTGGATGAATTAATCATATTGCTAACTGGCAGAGTGAATATCTATGGAGAAATTGTTAGGGTTTGGTATCTAAGAGAACCTACTCCCTTTTTATTAATAATAATATTATGAAGTAATGCATTGAACGACTTTCTAAGCATTTTCCAATTTTGTTTCAATAAATTTGTGGATTATTCTCCACTTCGTTAACAAAATTTCAAAAGAACACTCCACTACTCTCCTTGTACTAGAAAATGTTTGATTGAAAATAATGTGGCGTCATGGAGAAAAACACACAGACATGTACAAGTATGTACAAGTTTATTTACACGTATGTACAAATACTAAATTCTGCTCTGAACCTACACACTTTTGATCATTTCCCTGTGGATACCCCGCGTCCACTGACGCTTCTCCCGCGCCACTATCGTGACCTCGTCACCCGTGCAAGAGGCACAACACGCTCCAGCCTGGGCGTAAAGTTTTCCGCATCGCGCGAGATTTCCAGAAAAAAAAACGTGTGAGCTCGTCGGCTCGATTTTATACATAGAATGTAGTCGTCACGTGACCGTCCTTGGTGTTGGAGAGAGGCTCGCGTCTACCACGTGACCTTCCAGGTCAAGCTGGCGTCCACTTGGTCAAAATATATCCCAACGCCGGGGCGCCAAGGCTATTCAGCCCGCAGGTATGCAATACTTCCGCTCCTCCTCCCACCCACGGCCGCCAACGTGACGCTACAATAACTTTTCCTGGGGTGTTTCCGTTTAGGAAATGGGCGCATCAATTTTTTTAAATGGGAAAGCTTCATCCCCCAGAAATGCATAGGGTAAACTCAAATTAATATGGGACAAAACTCTAGCACGTGGCAAAGAGCTTTGTCTACCTTTAAGGGAAGAAAACATTGGTGAATTCATAAAAAACATCAATGTCTTTACCATACGCTCCAATGTACACCATACTTAATCTCTGTTTGGCATCATTCACGGCTAATAAACATTTGAATATTTTTGTTAAAAATTACAGTTCATGCTGCCTGAATTGGCAGGATTGGACAATCGCACATGTTTCCCATCAACGAAGCCAATGCAGGTGGAAAAGTTCCATTTCTCTTCAAATTCTCTTGCTGTGCCCATAAAATAATCTGTATCTGGAACAGGCACATGAAATATGTGGAGAACAGCCCATATAGAATCACACATTTCGAGGATAATCCTAGCTACTGTGGTCTTCCACATTTCGAGGATAATCCTAGCTACTGTGGTCTTCCCCATACGAAATGAAAATGACAATTGGCGGAACTGAATGTTATTTGCGAGAAACCTAGAACAACACATTAAAAATTATTTTGCTTCATTCTGAGAGGAGCAGGCAAAATTTAAGTGGAGATTTTTAAAGACCTCTTTTAGAAGAGAGCCAAAAGAACAAACAACGATAGTGAATCGAAATTCCTGCCAAATATGGCAAAGCATAAGGGCGGATTTCGATTCCATGATCTTTTTAAGATACATGATTGGGTCTAGAGAAACAAGTGGGAATATTGTACTGGAGAAAGTTACAATCCTTGAAGAGTCTCCAGTAGTGTGGATGTGGACTCTTCAGATGTGGACTCTTCACAAATTGAAGTAATATAGTAAAATTAATTTATTGCTGGGAAAGAGACATAAATCAAGGTTTTATGTTCAAATTTAGTAATTCAAGGAACAAAATAAAGAATGTTTCAGACCTCGTCAGTTATAATAATTGACGAGGCAAAATCATGCATTGACACTGTAAAATAAATGGAGAATTTTTTGTTTTCTTTTCGTTCTGTTGTAAATTTAAGTTAGGTACTATCTTTTTTTTGGTACTGATGAAGTCTGTGTATCTGGCAGCTGAAATGTTTATAACACATAATGTTTAATTAATTTTTGGTTTTGACTTGCTACTCGACAATAAAACTTTGAGTAATACATATGCAAGTGCCACTCTCATTACTACACAAGTTTTTCTTTTGTAGTAATTGTGATTTTTTCACAATATATGAAATTTGTGTGGCAATCGTTTTGGAACCACCTCAGGAGATTTCGAAGCCTGAACACGCCGTGGCAGAAGTGATGGAGGCATAATCAAGACCTCAAAGCTAAAAGAAGAGGCAAACCGAAAAAAATATTTGAGCGTGCGCTGTTGTCGCTGGAAGAAAAAAATTCTTATAGAGTTACAAGCGAAATATTAATGATGATGGTGAATTGAATTTTTTAAAACCTTTAGAAAATGATAACCCCAGAAAGGAAACGGACAGTGAGGGGTCACATAAATGAGATTATTCAAAAGAAATAAAATACAACAAAGTTTGTTTTATTTCCATATTTTCGTTTTATTTATTCATATTAATCTCGTATCCAATATTAAAATAGTTCAATTTATTTATCAAGCAGACATAATACAATAACTGGGTACGCAACATGTTAGCAAGAGGGGTGTGAAATATAATTAGGAAACTCTATAAAAATTACTTTCAATAATTAGCAAAGAAATGGGAGAAATCATTTATATATCAGCTCAATTTTTTTAAATATTGTACATGTTGAACAAACTAAATCCAATGGAAACCTTAGATTTAAGAAATTAATTAGAAAATGATTTTCACTATCTTGAGACAGTCATTAAAATATTTTGTCTAGATATTATTTTAGACAGTCATACGAACAAAATATATGAAAGAACAAATGAAAACAGTTCTTTATAAAGCTTGTATCCCCAGCGCAGGAACATACGCATGTGAGACATGAGCAGCGGCGGCGAATACAATTAAATTGCCTGTTACCATTACAATACGCTAAAAATTGATTCACTAAAACTTCAATAAAACAATGTAGGATTTCACGGCCGGAGTTGTAGTCAAAGATTTCTTCCGGGCTGAAGGGCCGTGGTCCATTGGAAAACATATTTCCAGACGTTTCGTCCGCAACTACGGCAGACATCGCCATCTTCCTCAATAGGGATGACGAGTCGCTTTCCCTGTAAGTGGAAGTCTTCGCCGTTTCCACCGGTGCTCCTAAGGGTGCTGTTATTGATGAAGCCTCGTTGATGTTGAAGCATGTCGTCGACGTAGCGTTTTGTGACCGCATCGACTTTGTGGGTGGGCGCCGCCAGGTTCCGGGTGCACGTATTTCTCCATGTTTATGTGTCCCAGTTTACTGAGATGGAGTTTTGGAAATTTTTCAAGTTGCTATTAAATGTTGAACTTGAATGCTTTGAAATGTTGGTTGTAGCGTCGCGCCCTACATTAGGGCTACCGACTTTTGAAATTAGAAAAGATTTGCGTTGAATGGTCCACCAATTTCCCACTGGCGTAGACACTTTGCCTGATTGGCAATCAACGCCTGTAAATCAGAGCGCACATCCTTGTTCGTTTGAAATGCTTGTCGGAAGCGCGCGTCCCCATGCTGTGAAGAACATGGCGACTAAAAGAATCCCGAATGGATATCTCACCGGTAAAGCTCTTCATGATTTTCAACATCTTCATTTGTTTCCATCTCCCCATCCTCATTTAATGGTTGTGATTTGTGTACTAAGAGGACTCGACACATCGGACATGTTAGTTCTCGCCCCGTATCAGTTTGTTTTTTTAACCAAATTTCAATACAATCTTTACAAAATATATGTTCGCAAATTGTTTTAGATCAAGACCAAAAGTCACCTTGATGACAAAATATGAAAATAACATCTCCTTTAAAATAAAATTTGCTCATTCTGGTAAATGGATTGATGTCTCGGAGTTGTTCTCTTTTAGCTAATTTGATGATAAGTTCGAGTTCCTCGGTGCGACTTCCGTTTTCCTTGTTGCTGCTTTAGATGATGCGTTCCACGTCATTGCTCTGATGACAATGATCGTCGAATTAAATTGTGACGTTATGTACACAAAAAGACACGTGTCAACGATAACCATTTATTGATCTTTTTACAGTAGTGATCCAACTGCCAAAATTGCAAGACTGTCTTCTCGGCTGACGTCCCGTCTTGCTTTCCTCCGCCACGGTCCTGCTCCCGTGTGCGTTCCCCTGCCACGGTCCTGCTCCCGTGTGCACTCCGCTGCCACGGTCCTGCTCCCGTGCTTTCCTCCGCCACGGTCCTGCTCCCGTGTGCGTTCCCCTGCCACGGTCCTGCTCCCGTGTGCACTCCGCTGCCACGGACCTGCTTCCGCGTGCTTTCCTCCGCCACGGTCCTGCTCCCGTGTGCGTTCCCCTGCCACGGTCCTGCTCCCGTGTGCACTCCGCTGCCACGGTCCTGCTCCCGTGTGCACTCCACTGCCACGGTCCTGCTCCCGTGTGCACTCCGCTGCCACGGACCTGCTTCCGTGTGCTTTCCTCCGCAATGGTCCTGCTCCCGTGTGCACTCCACTGCCACGATCCTGCTCCCGTGTGCACTCCGCTGCCACGGACCTGCTTCCGTGTGCTTTCCTCCGCCACGGTCCTGCTCCCGTGTGCGTTCCCCTGCCACGGTCCTGCTCCCGTGTGCACTCCGCTGCCACGGACCTGCTTCCGCGTGCTTTCCTCCGCCACGGTCCTGCTCCCGTGTGCGTTCCCCTGCCACGGTCCTGCTCCCGTGTGCACTCCGCTGCCACGGACCTGCTTCCGTGTGCTTTCCTCCGCCATGGTCCTGCTCCCGTGTGCACTCCACTGCCACGGTCCTGCTCCCGTGTGCACTCCGCTGCCACGGACCTGCTTCCGTGTGCTTTCCTCCGCCACGGTCCTGCTCCCGTGTGCGCTCCTGCCACGGTCCTGCTCCCGTGTGAACTCCGCTGCCACGGACCTGCTTCCGTGTGCTTTCCTCCGCCACGGTCCTGCTCCCGTGTGCACTCCACTGCCACGGTCCTGCTACGTGTGCACTCCGCTGCCACGGACCTGCTTCCGTGTGCTTTCCTCCGCCACGGACCTGCTCCGTGTGCAATCCCTGTTCTAAAACACTGTTCTAAGGCTAATCTTCCACAATATGTTGCATTGTTTGGATCTTTATTATAACCTAAAGATATTCTGTGATGTGTAGTTCCCAAAATTTTGAACACACATATGGTCCGTGACCAAGTGGCAGTGTGGTTGCCCACATATTCCAATAATACACCAAATGACACAAAAGAAAGAGCACTATTATACTCACAGGTATTATTTTTGAAGTTTTTTGATGTGTCATCATCTAAAAACAAAGTTGATTACTTCTGGCATATTGCTCGAAGGTAAACTTATTTTCCCATTTAAGCAACACAGAGTTTGCAGAATTTCTCTCATGGGAAGTACAAAGCAGAACAAAACTGACATTTTCTACGTTGACTTTCTCATTCTCTGCATCCAGTTAATGTACGTGTGTGTCTTTTGGGACACATGAGCAACGATTCGGAATTCGGCATAACCTGTGAACAATTTCACTACTTCAGAACAAGTGAGCAAAACCCACTGTTCGAATGTTCTCTACAAAATACATCACAAAAGCAAACACATGCAAACTGTCAACGCCACAATGCAATTATTACACTGGAACAAAACCTTGACGAATTGTAAACATATCTCAACAATCAAATCAAAACATCAAGCAATGTCAGCCTTGGAAGAAAACAATTGACTACTTATAAGCGTACTATTAAAGAATGATTTAATTAATTAATTTACATCGTAAATGTTGGTGAATCAACACAAAGAATATCTGATAACACATCAAGGGATTCTTTCATTTAAAGGAAAAAATACTACAATCGATTCAGTAGAAGCTCTAAACGAAGCCATGGCAGAATACCTTATTTTTTTAAATATATGGATGACATTCCAGCTATCAACACCTGTCAAATGTCAGCCTATTATCAAAATTGCAACTAAGGTACAATACAAATTAATATTATTGATAAGTTTTATAAATAAACAAGAAACTTGCATCTGCATAAACAGTCCACAAAATCTATCTTTTTTTACTTGCTTTCTTCAAAAATGCAATATTACACATTAAAATGCATTACAATAAACATGTTTTACCTCCTACCTAGTACAAGTGATGAACTAAGTAAAAAAAAAAATTACGTGATTCTACTTCAACTTCATTTATCTCAAAGCAGAGTTTTTGGACTTAGTAGGTTTCACTAATATTCCGATATCACAGGCCACATATTTGTCCAAAAGCATGGCTAATTGCTCAATGGATCGTGGATCAAAATCCAAAGGCCAAAATACTAATATAATATAATTATATTACAAACTACTAATATATACAAACTATACTAATATACACAAACAAAAATTAAATATCAACAACAGTTAAAAATGAAGCAAAATATATACAAACTAATACTAATGATACTCTCTGATGATACTAAGATATACAAACAAACAAAAATTAAATATATACAACAATGTTAAAAATGCAAAATATATACAAACACTGAACCTCAATAATACTAAACAATTAATAAAATAAATAATAAATTGAAAAAAAGGTAAAAAATATCTACAAAAATTCATGCCCTTCCAATAACCGCATATTTACATCACGGCAATACGCCCTGATTACCAATCTAGATATGGTGTCTACCATGATGGATACCATTTTGCAGCTGTGATCTGGACAATTAAGCCAGCTATAGTCTAAATTTGCTGTTAGGAAACTAACAACATCACCCTTTATGCTTCTTGAGTGCAAACTTCGAGATTCAACAAAATTTGACACAAAAAGATTTCGGGCCATTTGGACCGCACTCCACAACTGCTTATTTGCATATATCAAAGCTGGACTATGAGGATCATATTCCAGACTTTGAGTATACATCTGCCCCAGGGATGGCTCATCACTCTTAATCGCAGTTAGGCATATTGAGCAATGTTGGTCCTTCAAAACCCCTACCATGCACTTGCCAATGTAGCCAGCAACATAGTAGGTCCCAATGTTTTCAGGTCTTGCCATGTCCTCCTCCGTCAGAGCATTGGCCTCTGCTGTATCATCTGGAATACACATGGTATTAGCAATGCAATAGACATGGTATTATTGACACACAAAACACAGGGCAAACATTTATCTTCAATTAAAAAGGCATTTTCACTCACCAGAACATGTGGGGAGGACATGCAAAATGTCCCCTTCCTCATGTTCTTCATGAACTTCTCCGCCAGGTGTAGAAGGATCTGCAATACAAAGAGACATGGTATTATTGACACACAAAACACAGGGCAAACATTTATCTTCAATTAAAAAGGCATTTTCACTCACCAGAACATGTGGGGAGGACATGCAAAATGTCCCCTTCCTCATGTTCTTCATGAACTTCTCCGCCAGGTGTAGAAGGATCTGCAATACAAAGAGACATGGTATTATTGACACACAAAACACAGGGCAAACATTTATCTTCAATTAAAAAGGTATTTGCACTCACCAGAACATTCGGGGAACTCGGGAGAAATGTTGTTCACTACATGCAGAGCAGGTAGAGCAGAGCCTGCAAAAGAAATAAGGATGTTTAATTAAATTAAAAAAGAAAGTTTTCTTATTACACCTCCTACTTGCTTAAAAAAACCTACGCCTTTCTTGTGGTAATCCTTCTAAAAACGACCTGAGTGCTCCCTCCGGCAACTCAGGACGCACATCAGCAAAAATTATGGGCTCCGCATTATGTGCTAGTCTGCCTGCTGCAGTGAACATTTCCGGCGTGAAGTGCTCCATACATACATATCTCAACCTTATGAGAATTTCTCAAGGGCTAGATGCCAAAGTCGGGTCCCCAATTGCCTTTAACCATTTCATACACCTGTAATAAAATTAGTAATGTATTATTGAGCTATTATAGTTATATCAAAATCACCTTAATGTTAATATAGCTATTATAACTTATCAATTACATGATTATTAAAGCAACCAGTGCTTTCATGACTTCAATACATTGGATGTTCATAATAATTGTGTTTACAATATCCTCACATATAATTACATTATTTAAATTAATTTCATGTATTATTTAGTGACATAGTTAATTTACTATGTCACTAAATAGTACATGAAAAAATTGTTATAGAACCATGCTAAGCATTTCATATCGCTTACCTTTCAGGATCTCTTGGAAACTTAAAGAATTGCTGTTCACTCCTTCTATTTTGGTTGTATCGGCAATTGGGTACCCAACAACGCCTAAATTGGGGCATTTCGAGAAACACACAAACGCTCTGGCAAAAACGTTCAGATGAAACCGTTTCGCTTACACACAAAGCAATGCTTTGAAAGCATGTTCATAATTGCAGGGTCCGGCCGGTAGATTTCGCGCACCGCGCCTTTGCGCCCTTCGACGCTATTGGCCCACGGAGGGTCCCACATGGCGGAATTCAAATTCAAATACAATTCAAATAAGAACAGACCCAGGCCTATCTAGTGGCAAGGGACTGAATCGTAGTTTGCAGCCCTGTTCGTTTCACTCAGCCACAGTACGAGATGAAATGTGATCTCAGCAAACCTTTTTAAAACACAAATTTCAATGCAGTTTTGGTTTACTTTCTGCTCAAAGAACACGAATTTTGTAAACATTTCTTAACTTGTCAGTTTTGTAGTAATAGTACTAATTTGTGACGTATTTCTCCGATCAACCGCCACTTTTGATCTGCTCATTTAGTAACTACTTCATTTGAAAATTACCATTGGTATTGACGTTTTCTTTCAATTTCATATTTTTGATGTATATTTTACCAGTTAATACTGCAATATTCATATTTCATGGGATCTGCTCTCTAATGGATAAAGTTCTTAATGATTTTAATACTTAATGGTTTCTGTTTTTCAGGTTGAAAATGTCATCTCAGCAACTACTTTTAAGTTGGAAAGATCACAATGGTACATTGATGTCTGTTTTTGAGAATCTTTTGAAAAGGAATACTTTAGTAGACTGTACTCTGGCCGCAGATGGTCAGTATGTGAAGGCCCATAAAGTGGTGCTTTCTGCTTGCAGTTCATATTTCGAGGTGAGTTTCAATGGGTTTTCTTGAAAATTTCAGATGCTTTCACTTGTGAACAAGCTGAAGAATGTCTAACTGATATTGTGTTCATTCCCATTTTTTATTATATATGAAAACTGTTCCGTTTTTATGCTGGAAAGGTTCTGTTTTATGCCGTGTAAAGTGTCCTTTAACTTCATGGGCCAGAGAAATTTTCTGGTGAAGGCAGGTTTCCGGTTTGTACAGGTTCCAGTTTAGACAAATTTTACTGTATTGTGAAGTATATGTAACCATTGTTTTGCCTCTGGCAAAGGTGACATTCATTGATTTAGTTGATTGAAATTTATAGTAGCTTTCTAATGACTGCCAATATTTAAATCATTAAATCAAGCTGATGCTGTTATAAGATTTTTTATGGGATATGTACTTTTGTAGGCTTATCGGAGGATAAAATGAACTCATGTGAGTTTAGAAAAGCATTGTTTGCTGCAATCGAGCAGTGTTGCCTAAGAGCTCTAGTGTCTGTTGATTTTAATTATTGCAATATAAAGGATAGAGATAACTATCTTTAAGATTTAATGAGAAATTTTGAGTCCCAGTTTTCATGTTTAGTACAAGATGTTCAATAATTATCCTTATAGTATAATTGAGTAACTTGTGTCCATCCATGTATCTGCCTATCAGTCATGGTTAGACCCCTTCTGGTCCACCATTCAAGACCAATGTCATATGATGCTTCTAGGTCTCCTAGTGGGGTAACTTGTTTTTGCTGGTCCATCCTGAAGATCCTAAGAATTTCTATAAAAACGATTTTGTAATGAAGTATTTGAAACATGTGGTTGACTTATGCACCGCAGAGGTGATCAATAGTTCATTCGATTACCTTCGACAAGATAAATCTCTTATCACAATTCTTGATTCCTTTCATTTTTTAACCAGTTCCCTATAGGATATTCTGGAAGAATTCTAGAAGAACACTTCGGTTTTCAATAGTTTCAATACATTTTTTAATATATTTTTTATTTTTAATACTAGTTGAGAGGTGAAAAAATGGGTGAAATTTAACAAAAAACCTGTCTTTTTCAACAATTCAATCCCTTTGGCTTCATAGAACTGAGCAACCCATACATTATTGAAGATAATTAATATGACCCTCTTGTAGACTGCAGAACCTGTTGTCATTGAACATGTTGACTTGAAGTAACTGCTGATTTCCTCGGTCCTGATAATTCATAATGGTGCTGTGTAACTGATGTAATAAGCTATGGTCGATTGTAAAGTTATGGTTTTGTCTTTCTTCAAAACCAAAAATCTTTAGTTCTGAAGGATAGGAAAGCTGAATCAATGGCGAACTTGCTTATTTGGTATCACCATGTCAGACAAGAACTAAGGCTACAGAAACTTAAAACTTCTTGATCACATGATATTTGAAAAATCAGAAAATAATAATAGAGGAGATAACTCAACATTTGAGAGATAATTTTCCCATTCCTTTGTTTTCATTGAGTGACAATTCAAGAAAGGAAAGTGTACTCAGTGATTTCCTTTCCAACCTTTCAATAAAGATTAGTTCTAATGTTATTTTAAGAATCTATTTCACCTTCCAAATTTAACACAGTTGTATGCGTTAAATGAATGTTGTGTAAGGTGTATGAAGGGGTTATAAAACATAAGTGGAGCTTTGTAGCTTGTAACAAATGACAAGGGAAAAATCAAAGTGTCTTTACCAAAGATATTTAGTGCTGGAACATATTAAAAACAAATAAAATTATTGTAAATAAGTTTTGTGCGAATTTGTTTTTATTGATCTTAGAACAGTTCCCAACTTCATAAAATTTCAAAACTTCTAAAAAATACTACATGAAGATACATCAAACACAATTTGAATAAGAAGAAAATATTTGTAAATTGTGAGAAACCTTTTTTTGAAATCGATCTTCAGGGTTTGTTGATAAGAATACTCGGGTAGGAAACGAGTTTTAAATGATCTCTTATATTGAATTGCCATTCATTTCCTTTTTTGTGCATTTTCATTGATTACATACAGTTTTCACAGCTATATGGTAGAAGATGATGTACTTAAAACTCTGCCTATTGTCTCATGAATTCAAAGCCACTCAACAAGGCAGTTTATTTACCTTCAGAAATCTTTGAATGTTCATAATCTGATGATCTGTAGGTCTCCTCCCTTTTCTTTATCCAAATGTAATGAAATCAACTTTTAACTATAGTTTTGGGAATTCTGATGCGGTTTGTTGATGTAATTACATGAAATAAAAGAAGTCATCTCCCTCAACTTAATGTTTATTTAGAGAGCCGGCTTTCGACGGCTTTGCCATCATCATCAGTTTACAAATATGAATAAAATAAAATATAAATAAATGCTAATAATTTTACGCAACTGTCCCTCACAAACTGACCCGCTGCCTCCTGAGATATTTCCAAGAAGACACAAAACAGACCTCCTCCGACCCCTCACCGGAGCTCCAGCAAGCTCATTATAGCTTTCTCTTGTCAAATTCCCTCTGGGCACAGTCTCCTGACTTTTGCCACCTGCAGTGAGTTGAGCAAAGCAGCTCAATTAATTCTTTTCCACTTTTTGTAATATCATTGGCTATTGGTTTTAATTATTATTACTATTCCCTCCCTTTTTTCATATCTTTTGCAATTTCATAATGTGTATTTTCTTTATTTGTATTTCATATTTTGTAATTTGAATTGCTATTAGTCTGTAACTATTATAATGTCAAATGTATCTATTATGTATATTAATCCCCCCATTGTATGTCTTATTTTGCAATTTATTTTGCTATTGGTCTGAAACAATTAAATTTTAAATGCATCTATTAATTATATTAATCCTCCCCTTTGCGTTTCATATTTTATAATTTAATTTGCTAATTATTATAATTTTAAATCTACTTATTATTTATATTAATCCCCCACTTTGACTTATTTTGTATTTATTTTGTATTTTATTTATATTTTCTTTTCTTTGTATTTGTAGATCGATAATTATGGCCCTGCTGTCAAAAGCCAGCTCTCTAAATAAACCTATTAAGTTGACGGAAATGACTTCTTTTATTTCTTCATTTACCTATTTTTCTTTCTAATTTTTACTAACTATCTGCCATTAATTGCCGGGTCATCTATATTGTTAGCTAGCTCAATGACAATTTGGAAATTGTATTCTATCTAAGGGGTTTTATTGTTATTTTGTGGGCTTGAAAATTCACTGCCTTACGAGGTCTCGGCTTGGTAAGTTTTACATGGGAAATTTCATTTGGAAACTCTTATTACAATAGAAACCTTATTTGAAATTTCTAATATGCAACAATTAATTCAGTTACACTGTTTATTTGAATGCTCTTGCTAACATAATAATTGTTGGATTTAGTTTGAAATAATGGTATTTCAGTATTAGCCCACACTCATTTGTCTCCTTACCTAATTTCACCTGTGATTTCTTTGCTTTAAAGTAGATTATGATTAAAAAAAAATTCAACATTGTATCTAACAACCAGTTTATGTATGGAAAAGTAGTACACATGTTTTTAAAGAAAAATGTTTGTGTTCCAGTGAAAACTTTTATATTCCAGTTTTCTTTATTGTTCCATGGTTAACTAAAAAATTTTACAATTCTCTTAAATTATTTTTTAATAGACTTGGAACCAGCATGCACTTTAGAATAGCTAAGCTACAGTGAAAGAGCTAGTAGCTTGGTTCCTCATGTTCTGTTCTAAAGAAAATTCACATTGGAACTGAAAAAACATGTGTAGGAACAAAAAATTATTATTGATTATTTTTATATTCACTGAAAATATTTTTAAATGTAGTTAAGAAATATTCATAAACATCTCAGCTGATTGAAACGACATTAATCTGTTATCTTATTTATTTATTTATTTAGTCAAAAACAGTAAAAAACTGTATGTGACGTATGGGGGAGAAAATCATCTGCGCACGCTTTCTTGAGTTTCAGATTCCCTTCCCAACAATTTAACTATTAATAGTTGAAAGATTAATAATAATAATAACAACAACAAATTTAAAAAAGCGAGAGATTAACATTTCAAAAACTAGATATTTTTATAGCCAAATTATAGAAAACTTATTTTTAACGGTAAAAAAAAGAACAGACTTGATTTTTCTGTATTGTTAACAAATAGAAACTCACCCTAAGCTCTATTACCACTACAAGCAAAGGAAAGTTCAACAGAACAGGCGCATAGTGAAGCTACATTTACGTCCAGAAGCAAATCAAGGGGCCATCTCAGCATTTGCTCAATGGATAAGGGAAACTGGACAAAAACCTGATCGAGATGGGGGTCATTGACCCAGAAGTACATTATTTGTTACAGGCATATTGAGTCTTTTTTTAAAATTATACAATGCAAATGTAAACTAATTCATTATACTATATCTTGTTTTTGTTAAAGTAAAGATTATGTTTGTTTTTGGCGATCAGTTGGCGATCTCTTTGAATGAATTGTCAATAAATAATTAAAAACTTGGTGTGTGATGGTTTCCAGGAAACTCAATTTTGACAGAAAAATTAAATAAACTTGCAACCACTTTTGGAATGTATTGTGAACTTTGATTAGACCTCAGTGGTTTTTGTGTGTCAGAATTCTGTCTTAAATTGTTCTTTACAAAATTAATATTGAATATTTATAAAATCTATTTGTATGTAAAGTATTCTGTACTTGTTTTCCTACTGCTTACGGATATTCAGAATGGACAGATATATGATCTGAGAAGTAGTAGTATGTGGTCTGTTCTATTTCCATTCTAAAATATTATCTTGTTTTTCTTTTTAGTTATTATTTAGTCAGGAGAGTGAGAAGAATCCCATAGTCATTCTGAAAGATGTGAAATTCCAAGAACTGGAAGCTGCTGTTAATTTTATGTACAGAGGAGAAGTGAAAGTTTGTGAAGATAGATTAGCAGCTTTTCTGGAAGTTGCAGATTCTTTGCAAATAAAGGGGTTAGGCATCGATAGAAAATCACAAGTAAGAACATTCTTTATTTTTATGTATTTTTAGGGTGGTAATTCTAAACTAGAATCTTATAATTTAAAAATGGAAAGTACTTAAGTTTTTAAAGTATACGTTTCAGAAAAAATGTCAATAAGTTTAATTTGGTTGAGATAATTTAGTTTTGAAGTTAACTTGCTTGTTATTTTACACAAAATTAATTAAATTTTTCTGGTTTTGTGTAGCTTTTTTTTCTCTTTAAAAGATATTCAGTGGCAGTGCTGAAATTCAGCATCAGCACAGTGAAAATCTTGTGTTTAGAAAAGAAGTAAATAAATAAATATATTTTAGATCTTTCAGTAAAAAATATTATCTAATAAAAACTGGTAAATTGGACCACCATTAATTAGTAAAAGAGTTTGTCTCATGCCCATGGGGGCCAACAGGTCTTAAGCATGGTTTCTTCTCCTTATATTTGTTGAAGTAAGAAGTTGCTGTTTGTTTGTTAGGACTTTTTTTCTTATTAGAACCTTTCTTTTATTGTCTGTTAATGGTTGATGTAGAGAACAGTTGTGTAAACAGATCAACATAGCGAGGGTGAAACTAGTTCTTTAAAAAAAGGGCACGAACATCTGTGTCCATATATACCATAAGTACAGAAAATATTAAAATAAATATATACTTGTGATATTTCAAAAAAATTAATAGAAACAGATAATGATAGTAATATATTGCTAAATACATATAGTATTTGTTCTTGAATATGTACAGTTTTCCTTTAATAATGTTGCTGTAATTATATTGTGGGGTCCACTGTTAACTATTTAATGACCTGCAATTATCAGGTTCCCAGTTCGTCAAGGCTTAGGATTATCAGAGAAGAGGACAAAATAATACATTGACAAATGGAATGTAGAAGTTAATACATTAGCTACCGTATTAGTACTGTGGGTCAGCATGTGTCCTAGGTGATGCTGCTCAGATTCCAGGAATATTTGGACTTGTATTTAAGATTTAATGGCCACCAGATTCATGAGATGACATAAAAAATTTAATTCATGTAATATAGTTGGGTTGATCCTGGTACTATAATTGTTTATTTCCAAATTAAATAAGCAAGTGAATAAGTAAAAAAAATGAAGTAAATAAAAATAAAACAATGTGAAAAAATCATGTTACATCCTATTTGGGACAAATTTGAGTAAATCTGCAATTTGGAAATTAAGTAAATGTGTTTTATGTTATTTCAGGATGCCAAAGGAAAGTCTCCATTACAGAAGAGCTCAAAGGCTGCAGAACCTCCAAAAACACGTTCCAGCAGAAAGGATGTCACCCTCCCAGAAAGTGAGAATGCTGGGGAGAGTTGCATCACCCTTGACAGTGATAAGAATAGCAATGAAAGTTCTGTGCATCAACTACCTCATAGAGAAACATCAGGCTCTTCCCCCATTCCATCCACACTTGCTATTGCAACTTCCTTCAGCCTACCATTGGCTTCTACTTCGTGCCCAGTTAGAGTAGAAACTAACCGTGCTAGAGACAAACTGGAGAAGAATCAGTGCTCGTCCCCCTCTGTGTCTACTTTCCCTTCAGGAGATACTGTGCCACCAGATGTGAACACTGTAATTAAAATTGAACCTGATATTTATTTGGATGAAAAGTTAGATGAATCAGAGAGAGACTTTGATGATGTGGCAATGATGGAAGATCAGGAAGACTGGGATGATCCTAATATTGAATCTATGGGTGATGACCATTCCTCAAATCAACATGATCCTGGTGAGTGCATCTAGTTAACTTTGAGGGAGGGGACAGAAAAGTCATTTATGATAAATTGTGTCATGTATCAATTACATAAAACACAAGTGATTGAAAGATATTTAATCCAGTCATAGGAGTTGCAAATAAGCATTTTTACTTTCTTGCCAGTTCTTTGTAAGAAGAGAAAGTTTTGTTATTGCACTTGAAAAGATGAGTTTTCTACAGAAAAACTCTTATTGCTGGTTCCTTGTAATGAAATATTGGATAAATCTTCTTCCTTGTCTTGTAACTATTTAGTATAGTGACATGTCATATTGTATTAATAAAAACATCTTTTTTTTTTCTTTAGTCATGTCAGTAGTTTAAATTCAAAAGGTGAATCTGTTTTAATTTACAAAATGATATTAGGATTTTAAAATTTAGATCCTGAAAAATTTGTTCTCTCAAAATTTATCATTATTAAAATTAACCGCTAGTAAAATAAAAATGTTTATATTAATATTTCAGTTTCTTGTATTTAATTGAGCTGTTTTTAATGAGATATGAAAAAGTTACCTTTTATTTTGGACAAAGTAAGGTAACTTATTTTATGTTTTATGTTTTCTTGACTAACATCCCAATGCAAGTTGTAATTACACAAGAAACAATCAAGTAGGAAGTACTATGAAAGCAGACATTCAACTTGAATTAAAATAGAGAAATTTAAAAGTAACTGGATTAAGAACATTTGTTTAAAAATTAATAGGTTATTGTAGGTAGAAAGATGATGTGAATATCCTGTTAGTGTGAAAATTTATTTCAAACAAATCTGAAGGCTATGTTTACGTAGGCTTCCGCGGCCGGAGTATGTTTCTTGGTTGTCCGGGACAAGCCGCGTCGAAGTTCTTGTGGCTAACGTTTAACATATTGTGGCCTTCCTCAGAGCCTACTGCTGTCTTTTTATTTTATTTATTTATTATTATTATTATTATTATTATTATCATGTTCCCCTCGCCAGTAGCCCTGGCGAGGCGGGAATTTATTCAATACTGGGTCAATCGCTCCAACCTTACGGTTTGTGGAGCTTCGGGAGGGCAATAACTTAAATAAACTAACTATAACTAATCTTAATCTAACTTAAAACTATACAATGCCTCTTTGGGCTTTGAGTTTTAACAATATAAATTATTTAAAAAAGTATGAAAAAGTATTGAATTCTTGAGATTGTTCGTTATCTTTTCTTTTTAGTTTATACATTCACTCGCTCATTCATGCTTAATCTATATATACAAACTCATTCACTCACACATTCATACCGCACTTCACAACACAATCACTACACTATGTACACTATTTTACAAGCACTTTCTCGCCACGGCGCCGACTTTACTCAGGCGTCCGTGGCGCCGTGACGTCTTCGAGACCGGGCGGCCAAGGCCCGGCGGGGCGCGTTTCCGCGCCTCCCACGCGGTTTCCGGCTTCATGAAGCGGCGACCGCCTCCCACGCACTATCTGCTCCCCCGCGTCGCACAGTTCAGAGAACTTGTGCGGGGGAAGTGTGCGGAAGGTGAAGGCGACGAGCTTTGGGTCCTTTCTTCTGTGGAAGGCCCTGTGCACGCCGCTGTTCGCCGCTACGCCGGTCTCGCGCAGGATGCGCGGAGCGGACGGCTTCAGCGCTCTTGTAAGCGCCGTCTCCGCCCGCCGCTGCAGCTCCGCCGGGAACTGATGGCGCACGCCCAGAACTCTGAACACGTCAGTGTTGCGGGGAGTGCGGTCCGGAGGGATGTTGGGAAGATGAGGGCGCGCCGCTCTGTTTTCTGCGACCCGAATGGGTCGCAGAGTAGAAGGTGGAGCGGCGGCGAATACCTCGCACGCGTACGCCCACAAAGGGCGCACGCATGCGGTGAATAAGCGCCGCTTAAGAGGAAGAGAAAGATCAGGGGAACGGAGAAGAGGTTTTAGAAGAAGAGTTCGAATTTTGATTTTGGCTGCGAGATATCGAGCGTGCGCATGCCAGCGAAGACCGCTGTCAAGCATCACGCCCAGATATCTCGCTTCGCTCCGCCACGGCAAATGCGCGCCGGCCAAGCTCACCGTTTCATCGGGGTTGCTGTCAAATGGCTCGCGTGACCGCCTTATAAAAAAAGACAGGGGTGACCAGGATTGGTCAAGGTATCGGCCAATAGGAAGCCGGCAGATGGTATGGGATTGGCGGAGGAAGAACCGAGCTGTAGCGGAAAAGGGGGGGGGGGCAGGTGGAAGCGTGGGGAGGGTGGCAACAGAATGAGGGAGACATTTTGAAGCGGATTAACTTTAAAAATCCGAAAATTGGTTGTGTAGAGCCGTCTGAGAGGCAAAAGACAAAACAGCCAATCGGCGACCGTCATTGGTCAGCCGTGGGGGGGGGTGTCCCCTTGGAGAGGTACCTGATTGGCGTGTCGTGAAAGCCCGTTTCCAGGCGGAGCTGAGGCGCAAACCATCGTCCCGATTTAGGGTAATGGGCCTCCTTGATATTTCTAGGCCCTCTTTAATGACTCGTGGCCACCAACGGTCCTCGCAGCTAATTGTCCGGGTCTTGTTGAACTCAATTAGGTGACCGGTTTCGGCGGCGTGTAGAGCTAAGGCCGACTTTTGGGTGTTCTTTAGTCGGTCATGTCACATGTGTTCGCGCATGCGTTCATCTACCGATCGACCAGTTTGGCCGATGTATACTAGCCCGCAGCTGCAAGGGATTTCGTATCCACCGGCGTTATCCCGTGAGTCAAGGCGGTTTTTCCTCCGCCAATCCCATACCATCTGCCGGCTTCCTATTGGCCGATACCTTGACCAATCCTGGTCACCCCCTGTCTTTCTTTATAAGGCGGTCACGCGAGCCATTTGACAGCAGTTTTAGTTAGGTTAAGATTAGTTTTAATTAGTATTTTTAAGTTATCGCCCTCCCGCAGCTCCAAAAACCTAATCGGTTGGAGCTTATTGTATCCCTAATTAATGAATAAATTCCCGCCTTGCCAGGGCTACTGGCGAGGGGAGAATGATAAAAAAAAATTTGACAGCAGTACGCTCTGAGGAAGGCCACAATATGTTGGCCGAAACGTTAGCCACAAGAACTTCGACGCGGCTTGACCCGGACAACCATGAAACAAATCTTAAGGCTATTTCAGCGCTAGTTCTACAGTCTCTGTTGGACATGAAGTGTCTGACAAATGTGATTAAAGGGAAAAAAGGTTTGCGTGAAATGTAAATTTTGTAAAGGTAAGTTTTCTAATAACAGGGGACAAGATATAGTAGCTGAAAATAGAATAAATAGAACCAAGAAGTATAGCATTGTAATCAATATAATAGGACATTGAGTGTGCTGGGCTTTTATGGAGTATTTAACCTTCAGTAAACATCAGAAACATTGGTAAATGTTAAATTCTAAATTAGTATTGATTATTTTATGTGCTCTCATGTTTAGAGGTACTGAAATTATTCTAGGATAATACTTAGGCGCTCGATCCAAAATAATTGATTAGAAAAGTCAAAACAGAGTTTGGCAATTTTCAAATGGCCTTTGCTTTGTGAATCTTCTTCCAAAATACTTTTTGTTGATACAAAATTAAAGTTTGAAATCTTTACTTATAGACTAGTGTTCAAAACTATTTAACCATTTTAGTGCATTTGTTCACCATTTGGAACCACAGAGTTACTGTAAACATATGAGTTGCATTGTTGGATTTGCTTTCTTTGTTAATTGTTTGGTTGCATTGATATCAGACTTTTTGAAGTTACTAGATTTTGGAGAATACATTATAGATTTGGATGCCCTTGACTAGTTTTTTTCTCTTTCGGTGCAGTTTCTCAATTTAATAAATCAATATGATGTCAGAAAGTGAAAAATGGAAAGTTTTGGAAAATTTGGTAATAGAACACAAATAAGTTTTGTTGATTTAACCCTCTGAAGTAGTTAGTCTCAGAACAGAGACTTCTCTGCCGAAGTGTGGTCTTCTAGACCCAGTCTTTTTCTACACATAAGAAAATATTAAGGTCAAAACTTGATACAATTTTATTACAATAATTAGACCCAGGTAAGTGCAAGGGATAAGGAGATTAATTTCTCATTCATTGTTAGCGTAACTCAGAATTTCATTGTTTTGGCTTAATAAATCCTTCCGTCTTTCGTAAATAGAGCCAAGAATGTTGTTGTTTTTTTTGTTTGTTTGTTTTCCAAAACAATAAATATATGGCTTTTTTCTTTCCAAACAGTTATTGGACATTGATGTTCATTAAAATTTTTTCTCTGTCAGGAGGTCTTCAACCTATTGTATAGTACAGAACACTCTGGACTTAACAAGGTTTGTGGATGCATTATTTAAATATCAACTTCAATATTTCAATTTTAATATTAAACTTAAGTTAAATTTTTTTTTTTTTTTCTCAAAACCGGTCTTTGACCCATTGTATAGTAAACAACACTGAAGATTTAGCAAAGTTTGTTGGCACTATATTTCAATATCACAAATTTCTTAAATTAAAGAAATCTCAACACAAAGAAACTGGTCACACTCCCCCCCTTTTTTATGTGGAATATTGAAGGCAAAAAGTATTTTGGAACTTCACTCACAATTCTTAGAGATTCCAAAACCGTTCATTAACAGTAGTATGCCAACACCAAATCCCATGCTGGTACGTGGAGAACACCAAGAAGCAGGAGTAGAAATACATCGCAATCATTTTCTGCAAGTTTGTGTCAAAGTATTTTCAGTTTTGAGGTATGACCCGAGGATATTTATGTTGAACGTTTTATGAATTTGCAGTCTGAACTTCCACAACTAATTTTTGAAGAACTAGTTCCACATTTACTATGTTGCTCTAATTCCATTATTGATGTGTACAAAGACATATCTAAAATAAAATAGCAATATATTTATGGACAGGACTGACTGTAAGAGGTTTTGCGGGAGTGAAGGCACGCGGGCGGCAGCAGAGGAGCTCCGGGCAGGCGAAGCAGGTGAAAGGACCGGCCGAACTTCACGCCGCTGCGGCTAGTTCCCGGTCCCGCGGAGGAGAGCCGGACGCTTGTGCGCTGACTGGAGGTAAATTCACCGGCCGCCGATGTAAGTCTTTCCTTTTATTTCTAGTGCTCTTTACCTGTACTTGTACAGTTGTTCGGACAAGTAAGAACTAAAGTACACTTCTCACTTTCACCTTTTTGTTTTTGATTCAGTTCTTTCTTTAGAAAGAACTAAGCAAACTCATAAACTAAAACGTCTTTAGCCGTTGTCTGGTCTATACCTTAAGTATGGACAAGGCAAGCGGCAAGCGCGATCGGTGTCGAACGCTCTCCGACCGAGGCGCCCTGGATTCTCGACCGACGGCATTCAGGTCTCGGTCGCCCCTGAGTATCTCGCCGCGTCGCGTGCCGCCTCTGCCGCTACCCCGGCGCCCGCCGCCGCACCTGACACCGCGCAGGGAGAAATCCCTGCCGTCACTTCGTTGCGAGAACCCCGCAACGGTAAGGCACCGCAGGTCGACCTCCCGCGCGAAACAAACCCCGGACGAGGGAAAAAGAAGGGGAAATCGAACGTGTCGAGACCAACCCAAATCGCTAATGCACTGAAGGTACTAATGTATGCCGATTCAGATCACTGCTTAGCGGACCTCCCACTCGACCTCTGCTCGCTGTTTGCCTCCCGCCTAACCCCTGTCGAACGGCAGGTTTTCTCGCGGGCGGCGGACAAAAACGGAATAAGGGAATTCTACGCCCGTACCGCAAAAGCGGATCCTCTCCCTTCCCCCACGCCATCTGTCGGAAAAGACAAAAAACGCCGTCTCTCGGGCGATGAGCCGAACTCTGCGGATGGCAAGACCCCGTCCAAACTACCGCCTACTAGTTTTCTCGCGCTGCCGGCGGTCAGCGAGTGCGAAATGCAGGTGGAGGGCGCGGCTGGGTCGAGCGGCGAGCCCGACGCGGCGGAGATCCCGGTCGTCAGCAATGGCGACACGGATACCCCCGTAGGGGCGCAGCCGCCGCCCCCGGCCGTGTCTCCCCTGCCGCCCTCGCCTCCACGCGACAACGCGCAGGGCCCCTCCACCTTCACCACCCAACCCAGGAAGGCATCCAAGCGCGTCGCACCTGTCATGGTGGCGACCGAAGCGGTGCCCTCCGACGGCGGATTTGCCGAATGGTTTAAGGTGGTAACGCGGGGTTGTGAACTCCCGGTCACGGGAAAGCACTGTGGGGAGTTTTTCTCCCTGCAAGCGCGCAACGCGGATGACCACATTAAGATCTCCGCAAATCTTAAAGTCTCAGAAGCTGGGCCACTTCACCCACGCACGAAAGGAAGAGCGGGGTCTCAAACTATACCTGAGAGGCCCGCCTCCCCAAGTGACGGCGGAGGAGGTGTCGGAAGACCTGGCGCGGCCTGGGGAACCCCGGCCCGTCGTCCACCAGCGAAAGATGCGCCGGAACGGGAATCTCATTCCGATCGGCGCCTATTTCGTCAAGCTCTTACCGGGTGACGACGGCAAGTGGGTCTTTGCCCGAAAAATCATCTGCCACTGCACCGCGCACGTGGAAATTGCGAGGCAGACCGATAGCGGTCCGTTTTGCAAGCGTTGCTGTCGGTGGTCCCACACGCGGACGTACTGCCAGGTGAGTCCCCGGTGCATGCACTGCGGCGAAGGCCACCTGACAGCGTCCTGCGGGAACCACAGTTCGCCAGCGGTCTGCTGCAACTGCCAAGGCAACCACTCTGCCAACTACGCCGGCTGCAAGGCGAGAAAAAATGCAGCGAAACCTAAGGGAAACCCAAAGCCCAAGCCATCGGCCCGCAAGGTCGACAGAAATGTCACCTTCTCGGAGGTAGCGAAGGCAAAACACCCCGCACAAGCAGCACGCGCGGAACGAGCGGCAGCCCTCTCGGAAACTCGAAAGGGAATTCAAAAGAGGGCAAACCGCACTCTCAACGCGGATGCCCCTCCCCCCGTGCAACATGCGCCTGCCGTCTCCTCAGAAGCGGATCTCCGAAAGGAGGTAGCGGAACTGAGACAGCAGGTAGCACAACTTACCACTCTCCTCCAGACCCTCTGCCAACAAGTTTTCAACCAAAATGGCTGAAATCAAAACGCAGAGAAACACCAACACCCGCCCCCTGGCTGTGGCCGCCTGGAACATCAACGGTCACTCAGGGCACATCGATACCAGCGAGAGACGCATAATCGAGCTCTTCTGCAGCAAACATCGCATAGATGTTCTCCTGCTGCAGGAAACAAAACTTAGGGGCTCTGACGAAATGGAGCTGCGCGATATGGAAATCTATCGCACAGACCGTGACGGACAGCACCGCGAGGGCGGCGTCGCTATTGCCATACGCCGTTCAATACCCCACCGAGTAGCAGCCCTTCCCCGTCTCGCGCGCCTAGAAGCTAAAGCAATCGTGGTAAGCACGACGGAAGGGGAAGTCGCCCCAGTATCCGCGTACCTCGCACCAAATCGTCCTCTAATAGACGACGATTTCGATACAGTGCTCTCTAGACCCTCGCACGGTCCTGGCTGGTGACCTAAACGCCAAGTGTGAGGAATGGGGTTGCAACACCACAAACAGGAACGGTAACCTACTCGTAAGCTTCCTGTTATCTCACAACACAGTGAACCTCGTTCCGCCTTTCAGTCCTACTCGCTTCCCCAACAACCCAAATGAAAGACCGGAGATCCTTGATGTGGCACTCACGTCCGGAAACATCCGTGTAACCACTCCAAAACCCATCCCTTTCTCCTTATCAGACCACATCCCCATTACCTTTGCTGTAGGCAGCATTCGTTCCTTCACCGGTCCCAGGCAATGGATCCCGCAACCCACAGACTGGAACGAGTTCCGCTCACTCCTCACCACATCTCACCTAAACACACAGACGGTCTTAGACTCAAAAGAGTCTATAGACGAACAAATAAATACACTCACCAAACTACTACAGTCGGCCCACCGAAAGGCGACGCCGGTGTTTTGGCGGCCGCCGGAGGAAGGCGCGAACACCCTCCCGCCCGACGTAGAAGATCTCTTGCGCGAAAAACGCAAAGCCAGACGGCTCTGGCAACAGTTCAGATGCCCTGCACTCAAAGCAAAACTGCGCGAGTGCGAAAACCGGCTCAAAGCGGCTCTCACAAACCACCACGCTGCAGAGTGGGAAAAGCGCATGAGAGACATAAGCACCGATCACTCTCGTAACGGCCTTTTCAAACTCCAAAAGGCTCTCAGATCAGTACCGAACACAAATAACGCCATCCGCGGACCCGACAATGCGGAAGGCAAACCAACATACCTTTTCTCAGACCAAGCTAAAGCGGAATTCTTTGCTGACATGCTTGAAGAAAGGTTCACAAACAATACTCCACAGTCAGAAGACGAGGAAAGCACAGAGGAAGGCAACACCGCTCTCACACCATGCACTGTCGAAGAGATCACAAAGACAGTGACAGGTATGCGCAGCCGAAAGGCACCTGGCCCTGACCATATAGGACCTCCAATCCTCAAGGAGGCACTACCGGTCATCAGGTCAAAACTCGCGCAACTTTACAACAGTTGCATCACCCTAAGGTATTTCCCGGAAAGCTGGAAACATGCTAGTATTTCCATGCTTCCGAAACCCGGAAAAGACCTGACCCTCGCGGCGAGCCACAGGCCAATCAGCCTACTCCCTATCATGGGAAAAGTTTTTGAAAGGCTAATCCTCGCGCGAATCCAACCACTTGCCATCTCGGAAAACCTCATTCGAGATGAACAATTCGCCTTCCGACCAGGTCACTCCGCCTCACTACAGGCTCTATGCATGGCTCAACAGATCTCCGCTGATCTCATACTCACAAAGGATGTACCTGTCGTCTACCTAGATATGGTACAAGCCTTTGATAAGGTACCCCACAACAAACTAATCGCGAAACTTAAGCGCTGCCTCCCACAAGATGTTACCGATATGATTACATCTTTCCTCGCAAACCGCACTTTCGTGGTAAAAGTAGGGAAAGCGAGATCCTCAAAACGCGGAATCTTCGCCGGGGTCCCCCAAGGCTCCGTACTCTCCCCGCTACTGTTCTCGCTATATGTCAATGACATACCACATATACCACGAATACGGTTATTCCTCTATGCCGATGACATAGCAATCCTAGCAAGAGGAATAAACCGAGACCACAAACTAAAAACACTACAAAAACAGATGAACCTGACGCTGAAGTGGGCAGAAAAAAACCACTTGACCTTCTCAGCGGAAAAATCTCAGGCAATCTGCTACACTCGCCGTATACACAAGAACGCAAAACGGTTTGCACCACCTAAGCAAATCACCATAGGAACCCAAGCACTTAAATGGGCACCTAAGGCAACATACCTAGGCGTCACTTTCGATCGGAGACTACGCTGGCATTTACACGTCAGGCGTATCCGATCAATGCTCCAACTAAGGGTGCGCCTACTAAAACCTCTCTTAAAGGATCCTACACTTCCCTTGGACCTTCGGCTGGCACTCTATAAAACGTGCTGCCGGCCTGTGGCCACTTACGCCGCGGCGACGTGGTGGACCACAGGAAAGAAGTACAAGGACACACTTGAGCGAATTCAGAACAGAGTTCTACGGCTCATAGCACGCCCTCCGTTTCGGAAAAGACTGAAAGTACTGAGGAAGGAACTCGATATCGAATCCTTCACTCAATGCTTGAGACGGCTATCATTCAATGAAGCTTATCAAGCCTTTCAATCAAACGAAGCACCGGCTACACTCAAACAATTCCACAAACATGTCCTCACCATAGGAAAAAGACGACAAGCTCTACCCTCGGATATACTGAGGGCTTAGAGCGAGCAAACTCAAAATTTGACAAAGTCACTGAAGTGACTTAGCAAAGTCGCCAAAACTGGCATTTGACTAAGGTCCGTCGCGTACCTACACCACTCACTCACACTTAGCAGTAAAACGCAAACGCATGTGCACTGCAAAACCCGATACACATGTATCGAAACCAAAACACTGACCTTCGGCTTCGCCGGAAAAAAAAAAAAAAAAAAAATGTAAGAGGTTGATGAAGTTTCCGTGAAGTGACTACGTAAGGATGTACGGTTACTGTTTTGATTTGTTGTAAACCTCTTTTAAGCATTGAAAGACAAAACTATCACTAAAGGTTAAGAAATGTTCTAATAGAGTGTCCTAAACAATTAAACCATAACTCTTTCTAAAGAAAAGAGATCAAAATTGCAGCTATGCTGGGATACGAGACTGTAAATGTTGTGACATTTTAAATTTGAGGGGTCCAGAAGCCAGAGCATTTTTGGCAAATTTTGAGTGAAGACCAGTAAATTAAAACTCCATTCTATTTTATTTCATGAACAAATGGAATTCCAATTGTTCAAACAGTTGCTGCATTCTAGCGGTGGAAAGAAAATGGATTTCATTGCATTTTCTATCATAACTCAACTATGAACTCTATTTTCTCCATATCACATTTAGGCCACTTGTATCCTTTGTGCCCCTATAAGCCCCTCATATCCAAGTTCT
>BLKR01008054.1:0-26878 GCA_011170035.1 Teleogryllus occipitalis
ACACATGGTCTCATCCACATTGAAGAATCCCCAGTCCATCTGGCTCTTGTTGAAGCTTTGAAATTTTGAAAAAGTCTTCAAAATTTGGGGGCTCTTTACATGAAGTTGCTCGGATATTTTCGAACTATTCTCAAAAACCGCTCCCAATTTCTTCTTTAATTTTCTTGTAAACATAGAGTAAAGTTCACTTATAAAGGTAGCATATGTCCGATTTACACGGTCAACTCTGAATTTTCGAAAATTGCAAAAGTTCGGATTTTTTTCGGCGTCTTTCTACAACTACAAAATTGAAGACTTGAATGTTTCCTTCCTATAAACTTTGTTGCTCATAAATAGGTCTTCCATTCATGTCATGTAGATTTTTTAAAAATTTTAGTAGTTTTTCGTGCAATAGTGCATGAAATATTTGCAATTTTAACAAATAACAAAAACAAGATTTTATCAAATCGGCGCCAATTTTTTTTATAATTTTTGGGTGAATAGTTCTAAATGAATATTGCAAGATGACATAAACACCATGTTGCTCTATTCTTTTGTTTTTATTTTTCAAAAATTACAAAAATGTAATTATTTTGACTTGTCCCTCACGTCAGTAATACTAACATTAGAAGAAATTCCTTCGCATTATTGTACTCATGAGTAGATGTGCTATAAATAATATCAAGTAAAGTTTCTCGAAAACTGAACAGTTTTCGGTTAAAATGAGCACAAACACAAATTTTCAGAAACGCTCAAACGGGATTTTCTCAAAAATGGCTCTAAATTTGTTCTTCAGTCTTTTCCAATGAATAGTGCTAATTGTATTGTTTTATATGATGTAAAGTTCATTTTGGTGTATTCTTTACTTTTTTCAAAAATTATACAAATGTAGTTTTTTTTAAATCTCTCACGCCGTTATTATGCACATTTCAATAGATTTGTATACATTATTGTATTTGTGAGTGAAAGTGCTTCAAATTACTTCAAATGAGGTTTTTCAAAAAATCAATATGTTTCTGAGAAAAAATAGCTCTAAATTTCGCATTTACAGTAACGCTAAACGCCGTTTTCTTAAAGACGGCTCCAAGTTTTTCATTGAAAATTGCTATTTTGGTTAAGGTTTTAGTCTTCTTTAATATTTTTAAAATAATATTTCGGATCTACTATTTGGAAATCGAAACGTTGAGAAAATTTCAAAAAAGCATAGTTTGGGCAGTGATAGATGGTAGCTGGCAAGAAAGAAGGGCAAGACTGTACAGTACCAGTCAACACTAAGGATATTAGAAAACTTTACCACGAGAAAGTCTGTGCCATTCTGTAGCACCTGTAGTTATTTTTCTTCTTCATCGACCTTACTGAGGCCTTCTAACATACCTGGGTCGCTACCGCCACCGCTGCTACGCAAGGAGAAGCAGCTGCAGCCCCATCCTTCCTCCTTCCCCCTCTCCACCGGCTCCCCCCCCCTCCTGAAGGATTCTTGCCTCCTTGGCGCCCGAGGTCTCGTGTCTCAGACTGCAACGCGAGACGGCCGCTTTGTAACCAGCGCTGGCGTCCTCCGCCCTTCTTCTCCACCCCTCGCCTTGCCTTGCTGTTCGCTAAAGTCCCCTGTCATTTGTTTCTTCTTTCCAAATTGCAGAGCAAGTGAAATATTCGCAACTTGCATAATTTTCTTCCCTTGTCGCTTTGACATTTTCTCAATTCCTCGTTTCAAGAAAATTGTTTCTGGAATAAATTATTAGTTTGTCTCTTTGACGATTGACTTGTCCATCTTATGAAGGACACTTTAATTTACTCTTCTTTTTTTGTTTTTTATCAATTGTAATGTTTCTTATCATGTTTCAAATTATTAACCATTACTTACCTTCTTTATAATATATTCGCATAACGTTTGAATTGATTGGTGTAAACTTAATTGTGTTTGTTGTGAATGTTAACATTCAAATATTTTCAAGGAATTCACTTTCAACCTTCATGAAAAGATCGTCAAAACTTCGTCAGTAATTATTTTATAAAAGTCCGAAAATGATTAAAGGCTTTGTGTTTCTGTCAACGAAGTGTAAGTCGTATTTCGGAAAACCAAGAGTCGGATATAAAACCAAAAGTAACTCCTGCTTCTGGAAATGAAAATAATTTTGATTTATTCTACTAAAAACATAAAAGTTGTGAAATCGGCGCATTTCTCATCATGCGAATAAACAATAATACATGCACATCAATTACATGTGTTATAAAAATAATTTGTATTTCATATAAGGAAGAAGTTCTTCTGAATTTTCTTCGTTATTTACGAAATACTTGCCCTGATTGATACTAGCCCTCGATCTGTTTGCTAAATGTTATTCCTAGTGGAGGTGACTTTCCACAAAGCATTAAAATGAATAAAAATAAAGTATAGGTGACATGAATATTATAATTTGTTTTTATTGTAAGATATCATTTTCATAAAGATGCTGTTTTCTTAAAATTACTTTCGTCACTGCATTTTTTACCAAAATTACTTTCGTTACTACATTTTTTACCAAAAATAATTTGTTCCATACATATGCCCGCAATCATAGAAATGTATATCGGTTTGGCAAATGCTGGGAGAACTAAAGCACATTGGCGGAACAGCTTAAAGGGTGCTGCGAAGTCGTTACGCCCTAAGGATCTGATGTCGACAAAAACCTCTCACTCTCGTTCACGTTGCTACGTCTTGTTGACTGCAATTTGCGCTTGACAGGATTATTATGGAAGGTAGCGACTCTCAAGTGGTGTTTCAGTGGGGCTGGATGTTAGTACAGCGTCGTTGCGAACTCGTTAGGAGTTCCGTAATCCTTGAATGGTGCAGGAAAGGAAGTCATGTCCCTGGGTGAAGTTTCTCAGGAACAGTAGAACCTTAGATTCACGCTCGTGTTAAAAAAAGAGCTCGGAAGCGAGAAGTAAATACGTAGATACGATGAAGAAGAGTGTCATTAAATATAGTTTTTAAAATTTCGTATTTTGTGTATTAAATTATGTAAGAGAAGGTAAATTCTTTTGAATGATTATAACAATAGGCAGTTTTTAGCCAGTCAGCAATTAGCTCCAAAACTGCAATTGTTGATTCAAGATTAGTTACACAATTATGGCTTGCAGTTTCAATAAGTGCACGTGAGCTTGAAGTTACTTGAAGTTGATTTAGATCGTCTCTTTGGCTGAATAGATCTATTTAAGGATTACAATGTACATCTAGTTTTGTAAAACATGCGAGATACTTTTTAGAGTCCAAGAAAGCATAGAGTCCGATAATCTCGGGTCATTGGTATGTAATTTTTTAAATTTCTCCAGTGAAAGCAGTGAAACACAGATTTCTTTCATAACCTCCCTAAACTCACTGAGAGTTTACAAGAAAATATTACGAAATAGGAATGGTTAAATAATATATTTTCTAAGTCTACTTTCTTATTTATTCTCGTATTTATATCTAATTATATTACGTCTCTATGGCGTTCCTACGGTACTATTAATTTTGTCTAAAATTCGTGAGGAAAATTTCCTTATTAAAATTTCAGTACATTTCCTCGCGTGGCACGTGCAGCATATCCATTGACTCAACTTCTCAGGTTAATTGTAGTGACAGAATCATTGACTCCAACTCCTCGAGAAATTTGTTATAGCAATGAAATCGTCAGGAATAGAGTTAGATGTGTAGTTTTCCTTTGGCTTCATCGAGAAAGTGAAGTTGATTCCAATCTTTTTTGGAATGTAAATGAAAAGTACTGACTATATTTGTACACTAGAAGAAAAATGGTATCAAATAGATTTCGTAGTTTATTCCTTATTTTCAAACATCAAATCAGATGCAAATTTTAAATTCGATTTCAAAGTTGACATATGTCGAGAAATGTATTCACATACTCCACACGGGCGATAACTTTATCCGTCCTCTCACCTGTTCTGTCGTCCTGCACCTATCTACACTTCGAGCTATCGTGTGATCGGGCACTCGACCACTCTCGTGTCGCCGAGAGCCGGCGGTGGCGTCAAAGGAACGCGGTCAAACACGCGCCGCGTCGTCGGAGCGAAATCTCATTAGAGCGCGCGGGCGCCCGGGGCGTGGCGACTGGCGCGCTGCTTGGCCGCAACGCAAACACGGCGAGCAGCCGCGCGCTGGCGGTCGGGCTGATCGGGACGCGGAGCGTTGTCAAGGTGTGTCCAGGTCAGCGCGTGAACTTGGCAATGCAAATTAGTAATGATTATGATGATAATATTAATGACAATAAAATTAATAATAAAATTAAAATAATAATAATATTAATAATAATAATAATAATAATAACAACAACAACAAACTCTACGCAAGTGAAACACTGAACCTTAACAGAAAACACGAACTTGAACAAATCAAAAAAGAAGAGAGAAAGATCATTAGGAAAATTCTAGGAGCAAGACATACCCAAGACGGTTACAGGCTGCAAACAATTAAAACAACAGAACAGTTTTCAAACATCAAAATTGATATTAGGAAAAGGCGAATGAAATTCTTTGGTCATCTCAACAAATCGGAACAATCCGGAAAATCGACTGACAAAAAGGATACTATATTATATAACGTCACTTAAAAATTCCACACCTTGGCTAGATGAAATTCGAAAGGACCTCAAAAACGCAAACATAAGACCAGCAGACATTTTAGAAAGAGATACATTCAGACACAAAGTTGACAAATGGCAAGTTATGTCAAAGCAACCTAAACAAAAACAGTACAGACCAAAATGGTCAGAAGAACGTAAACGAGCCTTCTCGGAAAGAATGAAAGCCTTTTGAATCAACAAGAAGAACTCAAAGAAAAATTGATCGAGTTTCTTGCTTAACGTCTTCCATTTCTGGAGAGAATTCGCCAATAATAATAATAATAATAATAATAATAATAATAATAATAATAATAATAATAATGTTGTTGTTGTTGTTGTTGCAGATAGATGGCTCGTTTCAAGTAGTTTTGGACTATGTAGGATCACTCTTACGAGGATACCAGGAATTAATACATTTGTATTTTATATATTTATTTTCAGCTTAACGTTTCGTACATTTAGCATGTGTCTTTTCTAAAGCAATGTAGAACGAACGGTTGACCATAGTATAAACAATACATTTTTACGTAATAAAATCAAAGGAATACAAAAATATTACAATCCATGAAATAGGTTTTAAATCCATAAAATTAGACTAGGATCAACATTAAACTAAGATCAATCGGAAGAAATACAACTTTCCATTATTATTATTATTATTATTATTATTATTATTGTTATTATTATTATTATTATCATTATACTCTAACAAACGTACCACATACCGCGCGCGAAATTTCCTTCCTCTTCCTTGTCCTATCTTCACCCCTTACATACATACTTACACTAACATGCATTACACTACCACGTGTCGGGAGACTGGTAGGATGCTTATAGCTTGTCCCGTCTGGGGCGATTCCCCGCTGGTGAAAGATACCTGGTTAGAGAAAACCTCGCTAGCCGACGTTAGGTCGGCGCCGTATTTCGCCATATAGCGGAGGAAGATCACCGCCACCTTTCAACGAGGGGTTAAAGAAGAAAACAAGAATAATAAGAATCATACACTACACTTACGCGATTATTGCCCATAGCAGTTCTACTGAAATTACTAACAACCAACCCAACTAGCAATGCGCCAAGGTAGGCAAAGCGTCACAATACATTGCTCTGAGTGCCAGGCGAAACTATTTCCCTACTATGTCAAAAGTCTGCTACCAAGACAGCAAGGAATAATGGACTCATTTCCTTGAATCTTAAGGGTGAATGAATTCATTTATCACATAAATTATGTATATTAAATTTTGCGATCCTATTTGTGAAGTAATTTGATTTATTTCCATTTGTAACAAAGCTTTCATTTTCGGAGATGATGCTCTAGTTTCTGCACAGTGAACCCCTGTTCAGAATAATAATTTCATTGAGAAAAACATTCCACGCTATATTATGCAATTAAGTTTAAAGTTTTGATAGATCTACGGATGATTAGTGTGTACAGTTTTTGTAAATTTTATCATAATTTCAGTTTTAAATGTTTCGACGGGCACCAACAATAAGAACAGAGAGAAGAACTCAGTATTTATTAAATTTGAAGATTTGGATTTCTTAAAATTACTTCATTCGTTGCTGACGAACTTTCCTGAAGAAAATATTACTGAATGCTTAGCATAAGAAATAAATGACATTAATATCAAAATCGCGAAGTAAATTTAAACTATTTTTAATAATGTTTTGAACTTAGTACCTGAAACGCAAATATATATTTTTGATCTAAGAACTCTTCTATAAAATACAATGAACTGATAAAGAAGTTCAATTGTGTGAATTTAAAAAAAAAGTGAAGAAAACCCATAAGCATTCGCGTATTTATTATTGTCTCTTGCTCGTCTCTTGTAGAATGTGGAGTGACATTGAGACCAACACAGAATATCACGCTGAGAGAATGTAGATAGAACACAGAGAACAGCGACAAAGTTGATTTACAAATCTAATACCATATACGACGAGCAGGAAGTGCTGGAAACAAGAACAGGGGCGCGACTTTCTGGTCTTCATAAACAGTAAGCTTATAATGGAATTCAGCAAATTGTTTTTATAGAAGTGACCGCACACACTGTTTGGAGCAAGAAAAAACAAACTAACGGATGTTGCTGTTTTTCGATTTAATAATAGAGTACTTGGTTATTGTAACTCAAATTGTAACGGCAGAAGTGACCGCACACAATGTCTGGAGCAAGGAAAAGCAAATTAATGGATGTTGCTATTTTTTCATTTAATAACAGAATAATTGGTTATTGTAACTGTTTTACCACTGCAACAGTTTGCAGTCAGCGTTATCGAATGTGAAACTTTGTTGTATTATTCACTGTAAACTGAATTGAAAGCAACAATCGCCAATTTTCCACATGATTTAGGTAAATGCAAGAAAGAGCGTATTCTGTATTTATTATTACTTTTTGTTTCTTGCACTTTCTTATTGAATACTACTATTTAGATTTTTACTTGATTATTTTCTGCATATGTTAGTGAAACTGCCACCGTATTATATCGATTTGAAATGTCAATAAATCTAATCTAATGAAATAGAGCTTGTAATACGAGGACCTACTATCTCACTAAAAGAAACAGAATTCTGTAGGTGAGCATTTCTTTCATATATTTGATAATTAATACATAAAAATAATATTTTAGCTCTCAGCCATGACGTTTGCGGGCTTTCTTTCTGTTCGAGAATGTATTCTAAATTGAAAATATACAATTTTTGATGAATCAAAGACATTTGCGTGCTTATTAGGTACACGTGTACAAATGAATTATTCGGATTTTATTTTTAACAAATTGCATAGAAAAGCGCACTTTCTTTGAATCATCAATTTCATTTAGATTTTTTTCAAGTCATTTCAATGTTTGTAAAAGTCATTGATTTCTTCTTTAAAATACAATTCTTAAGAAGCTGAAATATGAAGTCTTTGTTTTCGTTCCGGAATTTATTATAAATTGAAAATATTACGGATTCTGATACGATTGTTGCTGATTCGGAGGCTAATGTAGAACACTGAATCAGTCGTCTTGAAACTCGTCTCTTTTCTTTCAGCCTCCCCCTTACATCTTGAGCACTATACATTCTTCGCAATCAAACAGATGAACATCGATTCCCAAAAGGCCCCGAGGCCAAGAGTGGGAAGGGGGTAGAGAAGAGATGGACCGAGAAGACGTGGAAGGGAAGAAAGCACGTTCGCAGATTGCGGCTCCCGATACAATTTATTACTCGATCGCAGCAACAATAGGAATCGCTTCGCCCGCGCCTTCCACTCCTTTCTCCGCGGCCTAGAGGCGGAGCGGTGAGGAGCGGAACAGGATGGAGTGGAACAGGATGGAGCGGAACAGGATGGAGCGGAACAGAATGGAGCGGAACAGGATGGAGCGGAACAGGACGAAGTGGTACAGGACGGAGCGGTACAGGACGGAACGGTACAGGACGGAGCGGTACAGGATGGAGTGGTACAGGACGGAGCAGTACACGACGGAGCAGTACAGGACGGAGCGGAACAGGACGGAGCGGTACAGGATATAGCGGTACAGGACGAAGCGGTACAGGACGAAGCGGTACAGGACGAAGCGGTACAGGACGGAGCGGTACAGGACGGAGTGGAACAGGACGGATTGGTACAGGACGGAGCGTACAGGACAGAGCGATACAGGACGTATAGGTCAAGATCAAGGACGGAGCGGCATAGGACGGAGCGGAGCAGGACGGAGCGGTTCAGAACAGAGCGGAATGGTCAGAGTGGGGCGGCAGGAGTGAGGGGGGGAGGAACGAGGTAGGAGGAGTGGGGCGGTGCGAGCCTGGACGAAAACTATGCACGAAGGGTCGGAGCAGAAGAAAATGAAAGAACGCGAATGAGAGCCCGCAGCGAATACTTTAGGTATGTTTTATTAACTTATTCAAACTGTTCAGTCCGAAAGCTTTCCATGTGCGTATATAAAGTAAAAGAAATATAATAATAAATAACATATCGTAATATCACATGCAGGTTACTGGTCATTCAGGGCTTGCTTCTGCTTTTAGTTGTAGTTGAAGTTGATACAATTAGTTTTTGTTGAGGGAATAGTGGGGATCAGTTGGATAATGCTGGGATGTAGTGAAGAAATAGGCAAAATCCAGAGCAAGACCATGAAACGAGGACAAAGATATGAGATGAGAAATAAGAAAAATAAAGACTTCATGATGTAACGAGTGCCAGTACACTTGTAAGAAATAGTGTATTTGTAGTCCAGAGAAGTGTATTTAGGGGACAGCGGAGGAAAGAATAGGGCACGAAAAAGCATGTGAAACGGAGGGGAGTGAGTAAGTGATGAAGACGGGAATGTCGTCGAGATGGCGCCATAGCAGGACGCATGGCATTGAGTTCTGATGGAGGCGTGGCAGGGGGAGCGAGCAGGGGACGCGGGGTGCAGGGGGCGCGGGGTGTGGGAGCGCGCGTCGCCTTGGGATATTGATATCTTGGGGCAATCTTCCTTTCCTGCGCGACGGCGGCGGGCGCGAGCGCGCTCTGGATTACGGCTCTGGAGCTCGGCTACGGCCGGGTAAATACACAGGAGAAATCATGCGACAGATATTGGTTCCTGGCCCCGGCGGATGGCCGGCTCGTCGCCCGCCCACTGCCTCGTAATCCCCCTGCACCGCTTCCGGCCTCGCCCCCGCTCCGCTCCGTCCCACACTCGCTTTGCTCCGACCCTTCCCCGCTCCCAGCTTCCCACCCCCGCCATGCCCTGCCTCCTGGCCTCTCCCCCGCATTGCCCCGCCCCGCCCCCGCTACCGCTTTGCACCGCTCCACCCCCGCTCCCACTTCCACTTTGCCCCGCCCTACCTTTCCCCCGCTTTACCCCGCCCCGCCCCCGCTTTTCTCCGCCCTGCCACCGATTTACCCCGCCCGCCCCTGATTTTCTCCGCCCCGCCCCGTACTACCCCACTTCGCCCCCAATCCGCTCCGACACCCCCGCCACCTGCCCTCGCCCCCGCGCAGCTTCGTTTTGTTCCGCCCTGCCCCGCCCTCGGCCCCGCTCCTATCCGCTCCATCCCGACCGCGCCCCTGCTCCCGCTTCTGGGGCTGGAGCTGCACTGGGACGATCCCCCGACTTCCGCGCCCTGCTTTCCAGCGCTGCCTCTTCGGGGAAAAGGAATGTGCTGTTATTTTGTCGTGAATGTCAAGGGATTTTCTTAGATGAATTCCAGAGTTTATGATTCGTAACAGAGACAGTTGAAAGCAAAGTACCCTAGTTTTTTCATATTTAAATAATACTTTGAGATTATTGTGAACTTTCAATTCATATTTTATAAATTGCAAGACATGCTAAACTTATATTTGCAATATCAGTGCTGAGGTGTTTCATGCATAATGTTTTTATGAAGAGGACTCGTTTATTATTTGACATGATTAAAGTTTAAATTGATTCTATTGTAAATTTATTTTGTTTCAGGTAAGTGGCCAATTTCACCAACAGCGCCGAGCAAAGGTTTAGGCTGTGTAGGTGCGTATTTATTTTTCAAGTTTTACATAAAAATAAAGCTGCTAAATGTTTGTTTTTTTTTATTTCAAATCATGAAGCATGAATATAATAAGTGAAACGGATTCGTATATGAGTCTATTTCGATCCGTTGTTTGTGTGATATATTGATCTTTTATCCCGTTTTTAAATGTTTTTTAAAGAGTATACTGATGTAATAGATGTATAAAAACACACAGAGTTTGCAGGACAAAAATCGTAGAAATTAAGTAAATATTTTCCCACACATTTCAACAAATCTTCGTCCGCTCCCAACAAATTTTAACTTTTCACGGACTCAGAATGTAGCAGCAGAGTCAACAGAGTACGACACAAGAAACAACATTGGGTGTTCAGGCGGGGGTCATCCAAAGCAAACGAAGTGAGTCTGCCTGAACCTCGGAATTGCGAGGGCGGAGAACGATGGGAGCCTGCCATGAAGAGGGTGGCGAGAGGGCAGGCGAGAGGGCAGGCGAGAGGGCAGGCGAGGGGGCAGGCGAGAGGGCAGGCGAGAGGGCAGGCGAGAGGGCAGGCGAGAGGGCAGGCGAGAGGGCAGGCGAGAGGGCAAGCGAGGGGGCAGGCGAGAGGGCAGGCGAGAGGGCAGGCGAGAGGGCAGGCGAGAGGGCAGGCGAGAGGGCAGGCGAGGGGGCAGGCGAGGGGGCAGGCGAGAGGGCAGGCGAGAGGGCAGGAAGCGCTGACGCCTGGGGCTCCACAAACACTAAACCCGCGCGCACTTTCGGGCATCCGGAGGGCAATTAGACGAAAGTTGAATTATTAACGTGACTCAAAACGGAGAATAAATATTGTCTTAGCCAACTGCAAAGAATTTTCCGGAGCGCACCGCGCGAGGGCGCGGGTGGTTTTTATGTTTCATTAGAGCGCGGAAGAAGCAGCCCCCGGAAAAAATTTGGGATCGTTTTGTTTGTGTTTGTATTAAAATTAACGCAGAGGAAGGAAGACGGTTCGGGGGAGAGTGCTGCTTTCATTGCAGATCACGTGGGTGGGCGCTGAGCCACGCGGGAGCAGGGAGAGATGGGCCACGGGACTCGAGAGGTTGCGAGTGCGATGGGAAACGATGGGAGTTTGCGGAAGGCTCCACTGATGCACTTACTCAGCACTGGCCCTCTTGGCGCGTTCGATTTTCATTCACGACCCGTTGGGATTTGCTCACCTCATTGCGAGCGTTGTCGGAATGGCTTCACGTTTCCATTTGTGCACGAGTGTGGGCGTTAGGGATTGACATTAAGACTGCGTCCAGCTTCTAATAAATGCGTGCTTTTTAAAAAGGCAAAGATTAATGATTATTATTTCCTTTCCCGTTTATGTATCTTTTCGCAGTGTCTCGTAAACCACTGAATCTTTGAACAAAATATTTTTTCCCTAGGAATTTTATCCACCCGACTGCCAGTTACCCTTTATGTCGCATATTCTACCATACCCTAGACGCCAATACACTTGCGGGGTCCTTTGATCTGGGGTCAGCAGGACGAAAGTCCCTCTGCGACAACACATACATGAGAGACACGGGGACAACAATCATGTTCAAGGCGGGACTCAAATCCGGGACCCTTCTAACCGAAGCACTGAATCAATACACGCTCCTAGTAATTTCGACAATCCAGGTCGGCAGTAAATAATTTCATTACCAATTTCATGATAAGAGCGAATATCACGATTTTTGCATTATATTTAGCATCACATTGGAGAATTATTTTTCAGTTTTCATTCATTTAGACAATACAAACTTTTCACGACATCAAGCATTGTAGAATTAAAAAACCGAAATTCAAGAAAAATATTTGTTACTCAACTTCACACCTTAATGTTCTCGAAAGAATTGTTCAATTTGTGTAAGAAAATTAATAGTTTTGCACTCTAATATTTTTATAGTTTTCTCTGTGGGACATTTGAAATACTTAGAAAATCAAGAAGTAAATAATTTATCGAATAATTATTTGTTTATAATTTCACCTATTTTGTGTTTTAATTCTTTGATTGTTCAAATATTTCCATAATTTTCTTTATGAAATGGAATAAATATTAAATAAAACAAGTTCAGATTAATATCAAGGCGATCGATCATTAACCAGATCATGATGTTCAGAATATAAATTGAGACATAAAAGAATACGCTATTTATGAGTCTTCGAAAAATGAAAATGTACGACAATTTACACATTCAGTTTTTATTCTGAACACATTAATTAAATATCCGACGAAATAGATGTATTGAAGTATGTCGATACTTCTGTTTCTCAGGATATTTAATTAAATAACATTTTCATGTAGACTGAAGATTTTTTCATTAGAAAAAATACATAATGTTTTCTACCCAACCCATAAAGTTGGAAATATCATGCCTCTTACAATACGGTATTTAACTAAAGGTAAGCGTTGTTCTTTTTTTGTATGTATTTTGTCTATTTTGAAACAGAGAAAACACCTGGTGAGATTGTTCAAAGCATGATCTGATGTCACTGCAGTCTCTTTGACCGGGAGGTCCTAGGTTCCAGTCCCGGCAGTGGCAGAATTTTCAACACTGGCTTGTCAGCTAGGTCGAATTCAATCATTGTCTGGGGGAGAATTCTACTGCTCTGATTGGTAATTTTCCGTGATTTCTCCGATCCCGTGGTGCCCCACTGGAGGAGATATCTGATTGGAGAAAACCCCTGTAGTCGACGGTAGGTTGGCGCCGAATCTCGCCATACAGCGGGGAAAGACCACCGCTACCTCCCGAGCAAAAATACCGTACTACATGTACGTTACTAATGACCATGTTAGTTGACGCGCCCGGAATCACTAACAATCAATCAAAGAAAACAAAAAATAAAGCACTTATATTGATATTTCTTAAATGCTCCTCTTTTGTTGCTTCTTCGAGACTACCTTCTAGAAAAAGTGTCCTGTTTAAATAATTCACAAGCATCCACAATCATTTCTACTTTGTATTGCGATCATGTGAAATTCTCGGTAATATATTCAAGACACTTTTATTAAATACATGTCTTTGTAAATATTGCTTTAGAAAGTAATTATTATAAAATATTTGTATAAAATGGAGGTTTCAATCACACTCCTTCTCAGCTTCTAACAGGAAACAACGCTACAAGGTTTTTTCACAGTAGAATAATCGGAGATAGGATTTGCTTTCGAGAAAATAATAACTTTTAAAAGAACAGGAGAGATAGCGTAGGAAAACATCGCGAAATGGAATCGATGTTTTCGGATACTTTGCGCAGTGCGATAAATGCATGATGATTGCAATCGATGTTCTGCTCATTTGATTTGAATTAAAGGGTGTTTACGTTTCCCCTCTTTCCGGGAGGGATACCACGTTCGTTTTCACGCAGAATGGAATTGCTTGTGGCGCACTTCTTTGATCGGGACTGTACACAGCTTTAGAGCGATTCTCCTACATCGCCTATCAATAGCTGATTTGATCCTTTCAGAGGGAGAGAGCACTTCACAGTGATTCGCAGACCCGTTCATTTCTTATTGGCGGCCCGTGTCGCATTGATGAATTAATGCTTTCAACGGCGTGGTGCCATTAATCAATTTGTCGATCAGCGAAATGACACGCCGCAAATGGGAATCTATTAATAAATCTCTGTAATTTGCTTGAGTGTAGTGGTCCGCGATATCCATTAGCCAGTTTATATCTATCGGCTGACATGCGCATAACGATTGGAACAATTTTCGGTAGCTTCTAATGAAAACCAGTAAATTGTTTGGTTTTACTCGTTTCCCTTATCTTCTGAAACAATTGAAAACAAATGAACAAAAGTGTTCGAATTTTTATATTTACAGACTAGAACTTGTATTATACAATTTGCAATACAATACAATAATTGTAATACGTACTTTACTTTTATTATACAATTTGCAATATAATACAATAATTGTAGCACGTCCTTTACTGATATGGTAACATTAAAATGAATGTAAACTCGCCATCTCAGTATCTGAAAGAAAAAAAACAACTAACAGTATGCGGTTGTTTTTTGTCTGGTTTGTTCTTTTACATTGATTTAGTGAAGTTGTTTGATGACTTCTTTAATTTGGGACTTAATTATTGTTAATAATAACTTTGGTCAAATTTTGAGAGAACTTTAGACCAGTCAAAGCAAGATACGCAAATAGGAACAGTTATTTCACTTGATGAAAGTTAACTGACAGCCTCAAACAGGCTTTGTCGTATAATAGGAGGGGGATTCCAAAGTGTCTAACATAACGTTTATTTACGATTTCGCGAATTGAACTATATGAAAGAAGTATTTAGCACATGCATATTACATTGCAGATTTAAAATTCAAAGCTAATGAACCGTATGAAGAATATGAATTTTATTTTTACATTATTATAATCGTTTATTATATCGGTGTTTAACGTAACGCAAATGCTACCTTCAAATCCAAAATGAATCATCTAGCAACTATTTCTGTGAGTACATTATTGTTCAATTTGTACAATTTAGGAAAGAGTGTATATATATATAAAGAAGAAAAGATAAAAATTGTCTGGAAAAGCTACACAGCGTGTGACTAACTAAAACTTCCAATGATGTTTAAACTAAAATAAATTTAAATTATTTTTGCACTTTGAACGGAAATATGTTTTTTAAATTATAAATTATCAATTTTAAACGTTTACCGCAAATAAGTAACATGTGATTCCGCAAATGCACAGCTTCTCTAATTGTGATTATTATTTGCTGCAGAAAAAAATGATTGACTCGTTCAATGAAATATTATCTTCAAGTGTTACGAATAAGTCTTGTTTAAAAGACATCTAGTTTCAGAACATATCTAAAAGGCTATATTCCTTTTACCTGTAGTATTGCTTTGAAAACTATGATGCTTAGACGTTACAGTATTATTTATAATATATTACAAGTTAACAGTTCTTAACGGTATTTCTAAATCTTCACTATATTTACATGTTCGTTGGTCACCCGAGGATGTTCATATGATTATTTGACAAGTGCTTTTTAACAGTAAGAGGTTAAGATACTTACCCAATCTGCATAATTATCATTGTTGTGTCGATTGAAGCTGCGTTGACATATCCGTACATATTTTGGTCCTCAACATTTCCTAATTGCTAATTGTGTTGCATAGGGGGTCATGGCATTGCCATGCAAAAAGCTACACACGTTATGGATCTGTTCTCTAACACAAAGATCGTGCACATCGATGACATCCTTCCTTGGCTCTTCACCTGTTTTCCGTTGCACGCGAAGGCCTATGAGTTCCATTTCTTAAACCATAATCTACAAACTGACATCATTAAATTTGGATTATATCCTTTGGGCAGTGTCTCCTTTGAGAATCCACTCCGAAGCATGAGTGGTAACAGACGGCTAGAATTTCAAATATTGTGAAGATCGAAATATTTGTATTAATTTTTGTTTGGATTCTAAAAGCGTTGTTAACTTTAACAAGTCTACATGATGTAACGCACATTTAAGATCTTGCCCTTTGTATGTGCTAAATGTTTACTGGTTTTCTGCTCATGGTAAGAATAATATTATTCGAAAACGGAGTAATAACTATTGTACTTTGATATTTTTTTAAAATTTAGAGCTTGTGCCCAATTTGTATTTCATTTTTGCTTAATGTTTTAGCAAAGATGTCCGCAATGAGTAAATTAACCCACTCATTTGCATTGCAACACAAATACTATGTTGATCGGTCATAAGAGCGACCTATTCGCCCGAAGAGAAATTATATAGGAGGATATTGCTATGTTGATTAACAAAGCGTTGCATCAGGGGCCAACGATGGACGAGCGAACCTGGCCATGTTCACGCAAAGAGGAAAAATATACATAAACACACCTTGTTCGCAGATCGGAAAACGCCGCCGGCATCCTGACAAATAACATACGAGCTCATGCCTCACACAGACACAAATGCAGACTCGATAAGAGAATTCACCGAGAATTCAACCAAAACACGGGAAATTTTCGCATCATTTCACAAGGACCAATTCGTTAGGGACCTACTAGTCGCGACACAAACGAAGAGGTCACGGACGTAATGCAGAATTTCCACGAACTCTTGGAAAGGCCAGGGGGGTGCGAGTAACGCCAGAAGGAAATTAGACACAGGCTATACAGAGAAGAAAATAACTCGAAGATGGTAAGACGTGTTCCCAATATCTTGAGAGAGGCGAGATAAATAAACGTGATATTACACGGGATGACAGTAAAAAGGCATGCTGGTGACGGCTAAAATGAAGCTAATTGAAACTTAACAAGATTAATTTCGGAGTCAAACAAAAATGTCACACAATTATTGGAGCGTAGAACGCTACGAAAGCGCGTGATAGTGGCAAACTATCAAGGGGGTTAAGAAATTGATGAAGGGAATGTCTATTGCGACTGACACAGATTGTATGTAAGAGAATGGTGACTAAAAGAACCACTGTAAATAAGAGTAGTTTGATCATCACGTGTCTATACTTGAATTACGCGCGGCGAAGTGATCAAAGACGAGTTGAGAACCGGCAGACGGCTCAGGGCATCAACTTTCATTGCAGTCCCTCTCACTGGAAGGTCATAGGTTCGAACCCCGACGATGACAGAATTTTTGACACTAGCTTGTCAGCTAGGTCGAACTCAGTCGCTGTCTGGAGGAGTATTCTAGGAACCAGCTGCTCTGATCAGTAGTTTTCCATGGTTTGTCCGATCAATACCAGATGAATGCCGGAAGAGTACCCTAACACACGGGCCACGAACCACGCGCGATCTTTCCTACCTCTTCCTTGTTCTATCCTTACCTCTTACACTAACATGCATTACACTACCACACTGCCGGGAGACCGGTTGGGAACTTGGAGCGTGTCCTGGCTAGGGCGGTGCCCTGCTGGTGGGAGATATCTGGTTGAGGAAAACCCCGCTAATCGACGGGAGGTCGGCGCCGGATCTCGCCATCCAGCGGGGAAGACCACTTCCACCTCTTGAGCAAAAACACGCACTACACGTACGGGAGACTAATGACCATAGTAGTTGACGCACCCGGAATCAAACAACGGGTTGAGAGAGCTGTAGTGAGTTTATAAGAATCGGCTGTTCGGGGAGGCAACAGGCAGGATAGCTATGTCACAGACACCCGCCGCGATCTGTCTACCGTCCGGAAGCACCATGGCAATCTGATTTTTGACGGCAAATACCAAAAAATGTAAAACAAAGTTGGTCCTGTTGCGCATGCAACTTGCAACAATTAATTCAGTGGGTAAAATTATTCGCCAAGTGAAAATTCTAGAATGTAAGTAGCGTCAACCACTTAAACTGGTTTTCTTTCCAGCAACTGAACACTTCTAAGACCCTTTTTTGCAGATACACACACTCTCAAGTTAAGTGTATGTTCACTCCTTTGTTTCCTAGGCACTTGTGGTCTAGATTGTTTAGCCAATATAAAGAACTTTCAATGTGGAACACCACTTTTTAGTTGTTGAATATATATGCGTTTTTATGTGTTTTAGATATTTATTTTCTGATATGGAATGTTAGGTTGATAAAGTAGTCAATAAATTTTGATCCAATTTATCATTTCTTTGACTCAAACTCATATATCGTTTTTATTAGGCTATTAATATAAATTCTCTAAATATCTCTCATCATTGAGGGTCTCGGAATGTCGCGTGAATATTGATCAAACACGCAAAGGAGAACTTCCGGCTGAGTTTTCAACGGCACATCGATGTAATACAACTTGCCAATGTTCGATTATTGTGAAATCCGGGAAAGAATTCGTTTTTATGTTTACCCTAGCATGCACCTTCGTTTTGTCAATTTTGAGAGTGCCGAAAAGATATAAAGTGTTACCAAATTTTCATTGATGATCCTGTAAATCAGCGATAAATTGAATGCCTTTGTCGCTGCAGCTCATTCTAAAACTCCTGGCGTTGTGGAGTGTTCCTTTATTCGTTCGCTCCCTCGCTCAGGAGATTCCTTCTTGCGGAAACAACTCATGTGATACAATGTTTGCGCCATGTTCGCGTAAGGTACTCTGTATAATCCCTGTATTGTTTGTCAGCCTGTATTTGCAAAACAAACAGCGATGGACATTATAATGTATACACAACATTAATCAAGAACAAATTTTCGAGTCGTTGTGTATGCAAATTCCTGCGGCGCGGCCGTTGCCTGCGGGCGCTGAGCGCACGGTGTCGAGCTCTCGCGGAGAAAAGCTGTACTGCGGTCCAAATGGAGCCTGCCAGCGGCGTAGGGCCTAAGTACACAGTGAAGTTGTGTTCCTCTGTATTAGGATAGCGTTTTATAAAGGCAATGGAATAAAGCCCGCTCCACTGTATTAACGCTCAATTAGTGCCCTGTTCGTTTTGGGGATAAGAAGTTTGTTCTCCATTACATTTGAGTGAACATTTCAAAAATCAGAATTAATATATATTTCAGATCCTAATAGTATATTAACCAACTTATAATTTTTGTGAATTTTTGAAAATGTAATATTTTTGAAATGATATAAGGCAAATAATTTAATTGGATAAGCATTACTTATTCTTATATCAAGTTTATTATTTTGTGGTTTATAGGCCTACGTTTTCTACCATTTGCTTACTGTCTATCTTAAAAGTTGTTGTTCGGAATACATAGCTGTAAAGTGTTATTATAACAAAAATATAGCTTAAGCTATGAGATTTTGATATATTTCGTCTCCCTAACAAGGAAACAATGAGCGATTCAAATTCAAACTTGAATCTAGAATATTTTAGTCCTTTGTCAGAGTTTTTACCTGAATAAATGGCTCGTGAGTAGATTTCTTTTTTTGGGGAACTTCCGAAAGCGTTTTGAAATATAAGTGTATGTTATAGGGATATTTTCAGCGGTAGTACTGATTCGATGTTGAGATAAATTAGTGAAAAGGCGGAAAATATTTTCAGTAGTTGAATGTCTTGTGGCAAATAAATGTCAACATTTATTTCATGTAAGCTGTTTGTATCAGAAGTTAAATTTAAAATTCAGGACGCAGTGATCTATAGTATGTTATATCTTGAAATTATAACAAAAGATAGACGGACTTAAAATTAAATATACTCCTTTGAAACTAAAATTGTAATTTCAAAAATAAAAGGTAGTTCTAGTTTTACTACTCGTTTACAAGATATGTCAACGAGCCAAAAATCGTGATTTGAAAACTCAACAAAATGAACATTGTGTGGAAAATTACTTTTCGAAGTGAGTGCATCATTACCGCTGGCGGCAATTCCAGTACAAAATAATCATAAGCGAACAAAAGGAATCCATTTTGTATGTCAACCGGTCAGCTCTGATTAGAATATTGGAATTATTGAAACAAAAAATATAAAAGAGGGAAAGAGGGTCAATATAACTGTTCATGTATTATATACGTATGTCAATAATACAAAAATAATTGTACAATCAGAGCCATAAAATGAGTTCTTATAGTAATTGAGGCTCCCTCTGATTATTTATACTATGCATTCAAAAGTTTACCAAAAAACAATATTTTGACATTTATTTTTAATTTATATTAATAGATCTTTACTTTCAGAAAATATTTTAAAATTTAGTAAGGTTCTACAAGTATTTATTTGAGTATATTACTGATACCACCCAAACAAAGTTCATTTCCACTAGTAATTGAATAGTATATTTTGTCGACACACATTTACAAAAATTGTAAGCAAAGTAAAGCAGAATGCCGACTATCTGAAGAGATGAGTGCGGAAGCTATTAGCGCAAATCGCTCTCGAAATTGGTCGGTTTTGACGGTAAACAGTCTAATTTGGCGGAATGCCACCAGGAAAATAAAAGCGGGTAAATTGCCATGGTTGTGTAATCTGGGAAAGTCAGGGTGAGAGCTAAGTGCGGAGGGATGGAGCGAGAGACGGAGAGAGACTACAGGGAGGAAGATGACGGGCCGGAGGATGGAGTCGTCTGCTGCTACGGGCGCGCGCACAGCGGAGCCGTATTTCAGCCAGGGCCCTGCGGAAAGCCCTCGGCGCAGGGAAGCACCCCCTGCCCACGCCCACTCCAAACCCGTATTCGTGAAGCCCTCTTTCTGCCCTACTTCTAAATTGGTGGATGGTTGATTGGGTGTTAATGATTTCGGGCGCGTCAACTTCTTTGGTCACTGGTCACGTAAGTGTAGTGCATGTTTTTTTCTCGGGAGATGGTGATCTTCTCCCGCTAGATGGCGAGATCCGGCGCCGACCTACCGTCGGCTAGTGGGATTTCCCCCTTACCAGGACTCTCCCACCAGCGGGGCACCGCCCCAACCGGGACAAGTTCTAAGCTCCTGACCGGTGTCCCAGAATATGTGGTAGTGTAGTGCATGTTAGTGTAAGTGTGTGTGTAAGGGGAGAGGAAGGACAGATCGCGCGCGGTCCATGGCCCGTTTGTTAGGGTACTGCTCTGGCATTCGCCTGGTGTTGATCGGAGAAACCACGGAAAACTACCAATAAGAGCAGCCGGTCGCTAGAATTCTACTCCAGACAGCGATTGATATCAATCTAGCTGAAAAGCTAGATTGCCGTCGGGATTCGAACCGCTACTTCTCGACGTATCTTGGCTGCTGGTGTATGATTCACTTAGGCAACGTTATTATTCTCGTAACCTCACTTACTATCATTTCTTGCTCCTCTTATTCGCTTTTTGGTTCTCATTAATACCCTCTCATTCTTCTCTCCCTTCTTCGCTCTCACTGCTCTCTCACGTTATCTCTCTCATTTATTCTCTCACTCTTAATCTTTATTTCTTTCAGTCATATCTCTTTAACTTCTCTATTTCACGCTTGATTTTCACACTTTCTCTTTTTTCACTTTTTTCATTCCTTTCTCTCATAAAAATTAGAATTTTTTGTTAATCCTTGTCAACTATTGTCACTTTGAATTCTTCTCTTGCTCTCACACTCGTTTTCACAGTATTTCTTTTTTCTGTCTTACTTCCTCTTGTAGGTTACATTTCTCCTATGACTCTCAGAATTTAATGTTTTCTCCTCCATTTTTTTCAATGATTGCGGTCGTGTGTCCTATTACTCTCCTCATTTTCTATTTATTTTCCTCCATTGCATTCTTTCACTTCACAATGTTTAAGTTATGGTAACACTTTCTTGTTTTTATCTTGCGATTTCTCCGGCTTTAAAGAACTGCCATAATTTAATATTAATATTTTCTCTCTCCAAGTCACTTGACTTGAAGAATTACATATTTCAAACCGTCGGTCATTTTGTAGGTATATTATATTATTATTATTATATCATTCTTTGAATTTTATCACAACGTTTTCGCAGATAACGACCACATTAGATATAGTATTAATGAAAAGAAAATATAAACTCAAAATGGATATGTCCATCAGAGAAGTTAAGCCATATACTGTTCTTTAACCTAGGATGTTTTATACGTACAAAGCGTCCAGAAGTAAAGAGGCATCATTTTTACGATGCAGGTCAGGTATAGCTTTTTTATGAGCAGTAAAAACCTGTGTTTTGCTCTTTTGCTTTGAGTGTCGTTGTGGGAAGCACGAACTTAGTTTGAAGAAAACCAGAACAACAAGGCTACAGTCCACGCATGGAAAATGGGATCAGAACTCAAAATTCAAATGGAGAACGGTTTTCACGAGAAAGAATATTATTAATAATAACAAAATATTTGTTTCTAGTCTTGAATTACATAACCTTAAAATTAATTTTTTTGGAAGTAATGAATTGATATTAAGTATAAATATCAAGAGATATGATTAAATATTAACTTTTCATTGAATGAATTAATTACTTTACAACAATAATTTTTTTATTTGGAATTTAAATATTTTTATTAAAAAAACTGCACAGTTATAGGATACTTTCTTGTTCTGGAAATTAATTGTTTTCTTGAGTAGTGAACCCTGCTTTCATTGTTTTAAATTGTAGACACGAATTGCATTGTGATTAGTATATTTTAGCTCGATATTGGGATTCTCGAATTGATCTCTCATATCGTTCACAGAACGTTCAAAGTTATGATCATTTTATCTTCTGGTTCCTCTCTTTCTTGCAGAGTGGAAAATACAAATATATCAATCATAATTCACTGTGCTCACCTACTTTGTGTCTGCCTGTGCTGTATTTTTGTAGGAACCAAAGTGAATTCTCATCAAAACTTTTTCGCCGGTATTTCTATATATCCCATTAATATTCCATCTCACCGAGCAGCCCGGGCTTCTATGGAAATGGCAAAAACAGATGCCATGTATTGTACGAGATTCCGAGTCCGCGCCCTACCAGTACTTCAAAATTACACGGAAATCCCCGGGGCCATTTGCCCGGCGGCCGATAATTATTTTTTTATTTCGAGCCCCCGCCCCCACTGCGCGGCTACCCCTTTGACGCACCTGTCGCCCAGGCGAATCCCGCAGCGAGCGATTACCTCGATCTGAGCGCGATGTTATCTGGCATGCGAACACTCTGCTCTGGTCCTCTCCGCCTCTCCATCCCCGCCTCACCACGGCCGAGCCCGGCCCGGACCACTCTGCCTTGCTCCACACAGCCCCGCCCACTCACCTCACCCCATCCCAACCCCGCTCCGCCCCTGTATGACCTGTCTATCATCCTCATTCTTCCAATCCCCGCCCGTGTTTTTCTCTCTTACCTTTTCTAATTCTTCTCCTCCCACCTTCCTCTCCGCTTCTCCATTTCCGCCCCGCCATGGCCCAGCCTGACCCGGCCCACTCTGCCTTGCTCCGCACAGCCCCGCCCACTCACCATTCCAACCCCACTCCGTCCCACTATGACCTCTCCTTCTTCCTTATCCCTGCTCATCTCTTTTCTCTTTCCTTTGCTAATTCTTCTCCCATCTTCCTCTCCCCCTCTCCATCGCCACCCCGCCACGGTCCAGAACGACCCAGCCCCCCCTACGTCACCCATATCCCAACCCCGCTCTGCCTCTCCCCTCCACGTCCTGTCCGTCATCGTCATCCTCCCAATCACAGCAAATCTCTCTTTCTTACCTTTCCTAACATAGGCCCGTCTCGGCCCAGCCCCAATTTGCAACGCCCCACCCACCTCACACTATCCAACTCCGCTCCACCCCTCCACGTCCTGTTCATCATCCTCATTCTCCCAATCCCCGCCCATTTCTCTCTCCTTCCTTTTTTAATTCTTCTCTTCCCATCTTCATCGCCTTCCCATCCTCGCTCCGCTCCGGCCCAAAGGGACCTTGGTCCGCCCTTCTATGACCTGTCCATCTTTTTCATTCTCTGAATCTCCGTCCATATCTATTGTCTTCCTTTCCTAATTCTTCTCCTCCCATCTTCTTGCCCTCTCCTCTCCGTCTTGCTTCATCCTGCCCATCCCCGTTCATCTCTCTCTCTCCTTCCTTTCCTAATTTTTCTTCTCTCAACGTCGTGCCCTGTCCTCTCCGTTCAGCCCCGTCCCTCCATCTCTCTTACCAGCTCCAAAGCCACGCTTCAACCCACTACATTGTCCCTCCTGTTCCTATCATATCCTCCCGTATCCTTCCCACCAGCTTTTCTCATCAAACCCCGCTGTCTCGCCGATCACTCTCCCCTCCCTTCCTTCCGGACTAGCCATGTTTCAGCAGCCAGCCCTGCCCCCTCATTCATCTCCATACCACCTTGTCCCATCCTTCTCTTCCAACGCCACTCTTCTCAACACCCTTCCTATTCTAATTCTTCTTTTCGCCGTTCCAAAGTACCGACCCGCTACTCCGTGATAGCTATATTCCGCTCTCCCGTATTCCCACTATTCCACCGCTCCCAGCCATACCGAACTGTCCAGTAACATGAATAGTTGCATTTGTCATCGAGATCGAATTGAAAACTGTGTCTGTGACAGATAAGCGTGTGATTTATGGCAATTTAATCCCTGCGAGTGCTCACAATTACTTTTGTGCGCGGTGCAACGCGAATCCTATCCGCCGGCGCCGCCCCGCAGCCGCGCGTTTCTTTCCTCGAACGCGGGCCGCGCCACTGCTGCCGCGCCTACGCGGACCGCGATTATGAGGGCTTTGTTACATGATGCAATTTGGACAGGATCAAGCGAAATAAATTACCGTCATAAAATATTAATGCGAAGTGTCATGCGCAGGTTTGTTGTGTGCGGAAAACAACGAGATGAGTTTAACCCTACGTTAACCCGTTTAAGACCTTGCAGGAAATGGATAGATGGTTGTATTTAAATTGAAATTTTATTTCTGCAGCAAACGTACGTTTTTAGAGGGTATATTTACGTGCCATTTGCTGCGTATAACCTATTTTGGTCCTAACCTTTACTATTTGGTTTCTAATTTTTTTGTCTGGGTTCTCATTACGGGTTGACTGAAACCCGGCGTGTTAAAGAGATGGTGGTTATAGAGATTAAGTTTGATTGGAATTAATGAAAAGTTTTAGCATAAGACGTTCACGACTACAGTTCTCTTACCTTATGGTTTTATTCTTAGATACTGTTTGGCATTTCATTGTCTCAACGAAACGACGCTTCTTCTTCGGTGCGAGTATAATTGGCACTTCAAGTCTTCATTAAGAGAGACGTAACTTTACAGCATGCGCACTGCCAGCGTGAAGCATAAACTAGAGTCTTATTCCAGAGGCACCCGTTGTGCAGTCACGAGATTTACAAGAGAGCTAATACTTCCATTCATAACTTTCGGTAACTCCAAACCGAGGTTGTCGAGAGATTTCTGTAATTATTTGCATTAGAATAACGAGCTGTGGCGCTTTTTTCTTCTTAGTTGGCGTGTATCTCTCAATTACCAGCGGGGACATTTTTTTTGAGAAACCATTTACTGTTTCTTTTATTACGCCTCTTCATTTCTCCTCATTACGGCCCTGATAACTTTTGCTTCCATTCATTACGTCGTCCGCGTGGATTTCACCCACTTTTCATCACTTTCCTTTTCACCTCCTCCTTCTTCTCTGAGTCGAAGCGCAGTGCGGGGTCTCGAGGGAAGCTCCCCCGCCTCGTTGCGCGTCGACGTCGTCGTCCTTTTAAATCGCGCGCTCGTAAATTCACGTCGCGTCCGTAATCGATATTCAATTCGCGCGCGGCGTCTGCGATCGATGGTGGGCGTTGGCGGCGGCGGAGAGCAAATAATTGCGAGCTGCGCGCGGTAATGTTTCCGCGCGCGCGCCGTCGATGAGGGACGCGGCGCGCCCTCCCTCCTCAGGAGGCCTCGGCGCGCGACAATTTCCTTAAAAGCATTGCGCCGACGACGGCGCATCATGTCCCCGTCATGCGGCCCTTCCCTGAGGACCATATCGCTTTGTCCGTCTTCTTACCCTTCCGTGCTCTTACCCTCCCGTCGTCTTTCCCTTCCGTCCCATTTCTCTCCCATCCTCTTTCCCTCGTGTCCTCTTCCCCTCCCGTCCTCTCCTCCCATCCTCTTCCTCTCCTCTCCTCTTCCCCTCCCATTCCCTCCCCTCCCGTTTTCTTCCCCTCCCGTCCTCTTCCCATCTCGTTCTCTTCCCATCTCGTCCTCTTTCCCTCCCGTCGTCTTTCTCTCCCATTCTCTTTCACTCTCGTCCTCTTCTCCTCCCGTCCTCTTCCCCTCCCGTCTCTTCCCCTTCCGTCATCTTCCTCTCCTTTCCTCCTCTTCCCCTTCCGTCATCTTCCTCTCCTTTCCTTCTCTTCCCCTCCCATTCCCTTCCCCTCCCGTCCTCTTCCCATCTCGTTCTCTTCCCATCTCGTCCTCTTCCCCTCCCGTCGTCTTTCCCTCCCGTCGTCTTTCCCTCCCGTCGTCTTTCCCTCCCGTCGTCTTTCCCTCCCGTCGTCTTTCCCTCCCGTCGTCTTTCCCTCCCGTCGTCTTTTCCTCCCGTCGTCTTTTCCTCCCGTCGTCTTTCCCTCACGACATCTTTCCCCCCAGAACTCTTTCCCTCCAGTCCTCTTTCCCTCCAGTCCTCTCTCCTTCCCGTCCTCAATCCCTCCCGTCCTCAATCCCTCCCGTCCTTCCCAGCTGCCCCACTCTTCCGCCTTCATCTAATCCTGGTTGGGGAACCTGCTACGAACCGTCCGGTACTGTTCCGCTAATTTCTTTCCTTTACGCTCTTCTCCACTCCGCTCATTTCTGGCGCTCCCCGCTCCCTTGCGTTTCTGACCGTTTGTGTCTAATCATACGCGCTTCTTTCTTCTCCACTGTCAGCTTCTCTCGTCTCTGTCACGCTCCTCTATGTCTACTGCTCTCTACCTCGCTTCTCTTGTCCTACTGCTCTCCACCCACTCCTTCGTGCCCCACTTCTCTTCTCCCGCATGTTTTGCCCTGCTTTCCACGCCCCGCCTATCAGCGCCCCTCTTCTCACCCACCCACTCTTCTCCGCTGCTCTCCTCTTGCCACGATGCTTTCGCACCATCCTTTTCTGCGTCCCTCTCTGCCCACTTCATCCAACCCTGCTTCTTTCGGACTCCCGTTATCTCACTGCATCCCTCTTCCAGGCTTTCCATAGTCCGGTCCCGCCTTTTCCTGGCCTACTACACCCTGTTCCCCGGGGTTTCTAAACCTGCTTTACATCCCCGCCCAACACCTCCGCACTCCTCCCCTTCATCTACGCATCTCTCGTGTCCCACCAGGTCTGACGCCCCCCTCCAGCCCTCCGCAATGCTGTTAGTGCCCCTGGACCTGTCCCGCCGTGGCAATGAAAGCGAGCTAACGACGGCCCTTCCGCCGTCCAGGGTGGCCTCTCGTGGCCGTGTCCCGTGCCGTCTCGTAGAGCCTCTTCTCTCTACGATACTGTTAGCACCCTCGATGAACTCCGCCATGTTAATGAAAAGAGGCGCAGGACGCTTCCTTAATGGTTACTCGCCCCCTGTTTCCCTACTGTTTTGAGGTCCTTCCACTTGCGGG